>WYDF02105192.1:0-10524 GCA_009867245.2 Adranes taylori
CTCTCTATCATTTCATCCATCTCTTCTTTTCTACTAGCCATACATACAATGTCATCAGCATACGTAACAGACCACACTTTTCTAGATGGAACTGTTCACTGGACATTTTTTTGAATAAAATTAAACATGTTCAGGATTGCTTACCAGTAAATAATAATAATAATAATAATAACAACTTTTATTGGCATACTTCAACTTTTCATACATAACATTGTTCACTTGATATAAATAATAAACTCCCAAATAAATATCATTAAAAACCAAAGCACAAATTGTTAAGTAAAGCACATACCCAACTTTATCTCATTCTTCCTCGAAGAAAGCAGAAAAAAACCCAGGTTTATTTTTCATAAACGCCGCTTTGTTGCTTTTGCATTTTCCTCATTATTCCTATCTCCTCTGCATCCTCTCACATGTACCTTTCTCAATCCTGCGCGGTTTTCTTCTTTTTCTCCCTCCATATGTTTTCTTCGCATCCCTTCTCCCAGTGTTCCCAGAACTCTCCATCCATTCCACATGTAGTATATGTGGTCTTCTATACCATATCCAATGTCCCATATCTCATAAAACATTTGGTCATCCATACCACATGTAAGACAACCTTTCATTCACACCCATCCAAAACCTGGTACCTCTCTCCATACATTTTCTCTAAGTGCCTTGTCAGTTTCATTATTTTTATATTGTCTACTGATGTCCTGAATAATCAAGTGATACTTTGTCCTACCCATTGGCGTAGATTCTTTAACCATGATTTCTTTCTCCTTCCCTGTCCACAATGACCTTCTATCTTTCCTTGGATTATCAGTTTAGTAGCTGGTAACTGCCGTTGCGCATAACATGTCCGAAGTATTCTAACTTCCTAGGTAACTATTACCAGTAAGTTTTTAGTCATTTGTGTCAGTACTTCGTCAGTAACATTCTGCGGTAAGTCCACATTTCAAATGCTTCCAGCTATTTACGCATGATTCAGTTAGTATTCATGCTTTCATACCATGATATAGAACGCTAAAAACGCTCCGTATGTTAATATCGAGCGATATGTTAAAGTATCGCTAAAGTATCGATATATTAATACCTTCTTCATTTTAGTGAATGAGCATTTAGCATGCTCGATTCTACATCAAATTTCCTGTGAATTATCACTGTGCTCATTTAAACAGCTCCCAGGTACGATGAAACCTTTTTGAGAATGTCGTTGTTGACTATTAGAGTACCGTGCGTTGCATTTAATTCTTTCTCGATTACCATCCATTTGATCTTTCTTAGGTTTATTCGCAGACCCATGGCTCCACTTTTTGCAACTACTTCATTTAGCAGCTCTTGTAAGTCATTCAGATTGGTGGCGATTAATTCGGTGTCATCGGTATATCAAAGATGATTTATGACCGTACCGTTTACAACGACTCCTTGCATTTTCTCGTTCAGTGCTTCTTTAATTATATTTTCAGAATATATATTGAAGAGAAATGCTGAGAAAACACAGCCTTGCCCCACTCCTTTCAGCATGTTGACTTCTTCCGACATTTCGTTGTCAACGCAAATTTGTGCCTTCTGATTCCAGTATAAACTGGCTATTATACGAGTATTGCGTCCATCTAGTCCCATGTTACTAAGAATATGGATTAGTTTTTCGTGCTTTACCATGTCAAACGCTTTCTCGTAATTGATAAAGCACATATATATATATATATACTTTTACATTCATGTCGCAGCATCTTTGTGCCAGTACATGTACACCAAATAATGCGTCTCTTGTACTAGGCCATTTCTGAATCCAAACTGTTTATTACTAATGTTCACTTCACACTTCCGATATATCCTGGCGCGTATTACTTTCACGAAATTTTTTAATGTGTGACTCATCAACCTGACAATTGTGTGTTCATTGCATAATTTTGCGTTGGATCTTTTTGGGAATGTTGATTTCAGTCAATCCAATGGTATTGCACCACTTCTGTATATGCTATTAAACAGATCGACTAGTAGCTGAAGCTACATCTCATCCTTCAGTACTTTTAGTACTTCAGTCAAGGCACCATCTTGACCTGCAGCTTTACCGCTTTTTGCGGATGCAACAGAGCATTCCATTTCAGCTCTTATGATATATATCCCGTCATCATTGATAATATTATGGCTTGCGCTTCCATTAGCATTGAACAGAGTTTCAACATATTCCTTCCATTTCTTCAATGTTTCTTCAATGTATGTCCACACCTTTCCTCTTTTGTCCACAAGGATGCTTCTACCACTAGTTTTCTACATTGCAGCGGCTTGTTTCATAATCTTATGCATGTTGAATAAGTCGTATTTTGCACTTAATTCCTCAAATTCCGTGCACCCTTTCGTCAGCCATTCTTCTTTCTCACTCGGTTGCGGATTTCCCTGTGTACTTCGTGGTACTTGCGACTATCCTGATTTTTTAACTACCGCCTGTCCATCAATTGTAAAATTTCATCGGTCATTCATATTTGCCTGTTCCTAGTTAGCTAATTAGCTTGTATTGGCTTACCGCGTTTATAACCTCTTTAAAGCCGAATCCAACACGAATCAATGTTTTTGGTATTTTCTACCACGGAAGTTTAGTTCAGTCTTCTATTTAATTCCCCCTGGATATGGGTTTTCATAAATAGATCTTTCAACTTTTGAGTATCAATTCGCTGTAAATTTTCTTTTTAACACATTTTTTCAGTTAAAAGTTTTTAGTTGCTAAAAGCAGATTGTGGTCAGAGTAACCATATATGCGTCGCTATGTTTTAGCGCTTTTGATGAAATTTCTGAAGCGTTGCTTAACCAATATCGATTTGGTTTCTCACATTTCCATCCGCATTTGAGGTGTACATGTATAAGCGTCTTGCTGGTAACTAGAAGAATGTGTTCGTTATAACTAGGCTTCCTTCCTGACATAATTGAACTACTTTCTTACCGCGTTCATTTGGTTGGCCTAGACCATAATCCCCCACTACATTCTCTCCTCGGCCGCAACCCACTTTAGCATTAAAGTCTCCCATTACTACCGTAATGTCCGAAGCGTTGGTGGTTCTAAGTGCTTCTTTAACATTGTCCTTAAACGACTCAATATCTTCTTCCTATGATTCGTTTGTGGGTGTGTATACTTGGATAATGTTAGGT
Organism: Adranes taylori; assembly: GCA_009867245.2. Lineage (NCBI taxonomy): Eukaryota > Metazoa > Arthropoda > Insecta > Coleoptera > Staphylinidae > Adranes > Adranes taylori. Next base: position 3,133 of record WYDF02105192.1, read on the forward strand.
GGTACTGTTTTTGCGTATAATTGGATCATGACCAAGCAATCCGACATCGGATACCAATTTTTCTCATTTTACTAATTCCACGAACATCAGATTTCAGCCTGCCCATTTATTTAACAACATTAACGCCTTGACAGAAGCTCCTTACTTGCGCTGTGGCTGTCTTGTTCATGATCGACCCGAAGATTCTTAGCACCCCCTGCCCATTTAAGGGTTGCCGGGCATTATAATGAGTTGGTGTCCCGTTGCCTTCCTCATCTTCCCGTTGCCAGTGTCAGGGCCATATGAGCCGGATATTTAGCTGCTGTCCATGTTTGTCAGTTATTAGACCGTTTCGAATACTGTTCTCGGGGCCCTAACTCCGTAGTGACAAGCTGATGACCTATGTCAATTGAATGATTATTTAGTGGCGGCATTGACTCGTCACGCCGCAGCAGTTGTTATCAGACATACACCTTTTTATGAATTGTTCTTTACAAAGAACCATTCGGTGTGTCCATCCAACTATCCGCAACTTGTGGACGCGACTGGTATCGTACAGCTCACCTCAGCTCCATATTCCATCATCTAACCATACTCCATCATCAATATCTTATATTCCATATTTATATCTTTTGACTAAATATCTTGCCTTCGTTCCTATTTGCCTAATGTATTTGTATCCTCTATTACATCTACACAATCTGAAACAGTTTTCTCGTTCTTGCTTCTCCATATCTTTCATTTTCTCCACCATTTCTTTAACAACAAATTTTCCTTTTTTTATTTTCATTTTCCACTATTTTATCGATCGTCCTAATCTGTCATAAACGTTTGTCCTATCTGTCATCCATACACTCCATGAACCCCTATACTTATTTCATTCGTCACACACATTTAACCACTCTCTATGACATATTATTAATCACCTTCAATTTATATTTTACCATTTTCTTAAATCACTCCACGTAATATTTACACATATCAATTTCACTCATAACACTTTTACTCGGCATTAATCTTTCTAATCCAAGCATATGCTTTAGTAAACTTCCACCAACAGTATCCTCTCCTACATGTCCTCTGATTAATACATATCCCTGTTATACACCTTGTTCTACTTCAAACCACTCGGATACATTTTCAGCCGCTCTGGCTCGCATCATAGTCTCTTCATTCATTTTCTTCATTTTCCTGTTAATACTAACCTCCTCTATTCTATTCCACAGCCTGTTCCTTATCAATTTGTCGAATGCTAACTTTAAATCCAAATAAAATGTATAACTTGTTTCCTCAATTAGTTTTCTCAAAGAGAATTATCTGTCATATCTGTTCCTATTCTACCTTTGGACCATAACTGTGTGTACGATAAAACACCCTTTTTACTCATATGACTTTTTAACGTTCTATTCACAAACTATGCAAACCATCAAACTATGCAAACTATGCAAACCATATGCAAACAAACTATTCAAGCGTATCAAGAGCACCTGGCCCGGTCGGTACAAGGAGTGGGCGCCAAACGGCCCTCAAAGCAAACAAGATTTACTGGAATATTTCAACTTTTACCTTTTGTGGGGGCGCTAAAAAGGTATCACGCTCCGGGCGCCAATTATGCTCATTTCGTCACTGATCTGTACAATCCGTTTATAATCGCCACAACCCGATAGCTATCTACATCAGTTCTGTCAAGCATTTTATATACTGAAACGATTTCTCCCGTCTTCCATATCTCGGCCACTTCCACCTCATCTCTACATGTTTTATTCATTTCATATTTCATTCATTTGCACCACCTCATCTCTCCATTCATCACACTATCACTTTTAAACACTTCTCATGCATGCACTATCAAATGTCTGCAAGCAATCCATCTGACCAGGCACAAATACCTTTCTTCATTTGTTTTATTATCCTTACCAATTACTCAACAGAAATATCTTCGCAATTATTCCATATTTTTGTATCCACCATTATATTCCTTTCCTCCCGTTTTTCACACCCATTTCTTTCTTAATTTAGTTTTCCCTTCGTTCTCCCTTTTCTTCCAACTTCCTCAAGAACTTCCAGCACTCTAGAACTTTTTATAACTTTCATCTCTTCCATGTCTTCCTTTTCTAATCTAATTTTGCAAAATCTTTCTGTCTCCTCCCATTTCTTCGTTAATTCTGTTACTAGTTATAGTTTAAGAAATTTTTGCATTTTAATAATTCAACCCTGGTATCGCATTTTGCGCTGTTTACTTTTTCGCGAGGAAATAGAAACAAAACGGATCGTTTATTACGTACTTATTCTATGTTGTATTTGTTCTGAGAGGAAATCATATGAAATAGTATATGGCCCTCGCAGTATGAATAAATTCTCAATTTTATTAAAGCATGTTTGCATTATCCGGCGAATGCAATTTCCTTTAGCATGGACTCATTCATAAAATGTAATATATTCTGCTAGTGTTTGGAATATTTAGTTTAGAGTTAGACGTAGCTTTTTAGCGTGATTAGTGCATATTTCTGTAAAATTGTATTTACAATTTTTTTGCTTATTTTTTCTTAATATTTTACATAACCAATTAGTGATGCTTCTTATGATATTTTGTTCAGACAAGGTTTTTTTATAATATCCATTTTTGAGCCCCTTTAATGATACATAATCTTTATTAGCATAATAACATAAATACAAGCACAATGATAATAATAATAATACATGATAATAACGGTAAATAACGTTTAAAAACAAAAAAGTATAAAAAAATATATAAAAACAGGTGTCATTCTGATATCTACTCGTACTATTCTCCTATACACCAAAACTTTTCATGTGTACGTTTTGCATTCTCGCTCTCTCCTCTTTGCCATTTCTTTCATACCCCTTCTCTCGTTCACGCTCGCGCTCCGCGTCATGTGATCGTTTTGTCTTTTCCTCTCCTACGTACTTTGTTCCAACTAACTCTTCTTTATCCTCTCATCTTCCGCTCTTCTTTATTAGTTTCTCCCATTAATTCTAGATTCCTATCGTCCCATCTATCAACCTTACCATTTCACTAATACTATTACCTCTTCACTCCATACGCACATTATGTTACCTATCAATATCATTTTATACATTATCGTGGCCCTTTCTTCTCCTTTTCTTAATCCCGTCACCGCTTCCTTAAACTTGTTTTGGATCTTCCTTTCTTTCGCCAGGTTCTGATTAATAAAGATCCTACTTCCCTGCATATCCGTTTTCCTCTCCATAATAACTTTCTAAAGTTCCCACATCTCTACTTTTACTAATATTGACGCGTTTAATTTGGCCACTACATGAAATTAGGCTAATCTTCACAAACACTACTCATTGTAAAAACTCCCAATTCTTTAAAGGGATCACAATCACACGTTATGTTTTCGGTTTACGGTAATTTCGGTATACTAATTAAGTTTTCGGTTTACTACCCTTGCCGCTTTAAAAGTGTGAAGCAGGTTTAAAGAAGCATGTTCAGTCCAGGGCTTTTAGTAAGAAATAAAACTATTAATCTCTTTAAAAATTCTATCAATCAACAACTTATTAGTACATGCGTGAAATGAATAATTAACACATTAATTGTTTCGAACGAATTTAGTTTCGGCAAACAATGGTTTAATACATCTTAAGCGTTTTAAAATGAATTTACCACTCTTTTCTATAGAAAATATGCCCAGCGCAAAATGATTAGTTACGTTTACAAATTACTATCAATGATGACTACATTAATCTAAGCTGATTGTTTCTACAAGAAAATTATAATAAGTACAACATATTTGTCTCTTATGATTCATCACAAATAAATATCTATTGTGCAATATTCAAATCTAAATTGAACTTGATTAATAAATAAGAATTTATTAATTTTTTACGGAAACGAATGACGTGTACTAGTTACAATTTTTAATTGAAAACTGGACACGGAATGACCAAGACTCAAGACTCATCTTATATATCTTTATGAAGTCAAAAGTGGTCCGCGATCGTCAGAAAAAAAGAGGGCATTATCTCTGCTTGTAAAGTCTTTCGGTAACTCTCCTGCTTTGAATTCGAGAGATTAGAAGAGATTAGAGATTTCTGGAAAATTATGGGACTATTGGCTTGCCGAGAGCTCGCTGGGCGAGCCGGTTCGCTTAAGTTCACTTGGCAATCACCCGAAGGGTTGCGGAGATTAGCGACTGCCTAGGTCTTTTACAGCACAGCTGCATATTGAATATCAGGTGATGTTTCGTCGTTGTATTTATAAACTAGAGTTCTGATAATGACAATGAACTGGATCTAATTGAATATTTTTTATGTAGCTACGATGTGGCTGCTACTTATGTGGCTGTAACGCTGCAATTGCATTCTCAGGTAGAATACGAGGAATCAAAACCAGCTAGATCTAAATGCAGCTAAACTTGATGTGCTTTAAAAATATCTATCTATTAAGCGTTATTTTGTCGTAAGATTAAATTGTGGCGAATATATACAGAAGAATCTTATTAATTTAATGCGATATTTATCAACTATCGCTGAGTTATGATTTGAAGCAGGATTTTGATTTTCTGTAACTTAAAAATAAACGTGTCCTTGAGAACGGTCAACGACAATTTTGAAAATACTTACACATTGAATGTACTGGAGTATACCCATTTAGAGGAGACTCATCGAATGCTCCGCTCGGAATTCAATATTCCATTACTAGAGCCTCTACGTTGTTGCATATAACATCATACAAAACAATACTACCTGCCCGGAGTTGTTACAAAATATAAAGTTTCTTATACTGAGATCTCAGAGTCGCTATTCTGTCAATTTTTATAGTCCACACGTTAGAACTAATCTTGGACTTACTTCTCCCATATACTTCATGGTTAATTCGTTCAATAAAGTCACCAATGAATGGAATATGAACTTTAACTCTCTCTTGTGTATTAAGGAAAACGCACTACTATATTTTGTTCAGCGCTTGTATCAATTTAACTAATTGTTTAAAGCCAAACATAATATATTCTTTGCATTTATGTAAATACAGATATGTTTTCAATGTAACTCTAAAATTAGTTATATAGATATGTATCCGCATCTCTATACTTCAACTTCAGGCCTATCAATATAATACCAATAGCGGAGACACCCGGAATAACAATTCGTATCTATTCGTTCGTCCGCGATTATGGAATTTGACGCACGACAGCAAACCATATAAATAGCAGCGATTGCGCTGATACCATCTTATTCATTTTAGTAATCAAGCAATTAGCGTAAGAACATGTAGTGCATAGAGTTACGTATATAATATAGAACGCGGCAGCCATCATAATCTGGATGATGTTGCAATATAAGTTAATTTAAATGTTAAAGTATAAACCATTATTGTTAGTCTTGCATAATGAGTTTAATTAGTATTGTGTTATAAATAAGAAGTAATTTAACAAGTAAAACGATTTGCTCAGACTTGGCAATCGTAAATGTATGAATCATATGAAATTAAAGAAGTTGAATTAATTGTTAATGTAATTAAATAAATTGATTTATCTTGGGAAATTATGAAACGTATTTAAGTGTCATTTATATAATGTTGTAAGTAAGAAAATAAAATAAGTAAAACATAATCAAAAATCTTTAATTTGTAAAATTATTTTAAAAATATATAATAAAATATGTTAAAAAGATGGTCCACTAGCGTGGGAGCGTGGGACCTTAATTATATATACTGTTGAGTTAAATATCTTTATTTAATTATTTTTTTATTTATTTAAACTAAGCCGGCTTATAAATGAGTTCGACTCTGGCCGTTACGGTCGTCAGTGTGTAACTTACATCAGATCAAAGTTAGATCCACATCAGATCCCCACGGCCGTTCTCGACAGGGAAACTTCACACTTCGGGAAGTTCTCTAATTATATGTTAATGTGGAAGCGATAGGTGAATTAAATTTCGAGAAATCCTATTGAGTTAGAGAAATCTAGTCTAAAGTTTGGGCTCAACCAGTAAGCTCTATATCTTTCTGCACAAATAGCTCTAAATCTTTCTGATTAATTATAACTTGATTATAGATTATGGCTAAAGTCTTGAACCATGATGCATTAACAATTTAAACATTTGCTTTATGTAACTTTCCCAAAATTAACATATTTTCACTGTTATGTAGTTTGAAAACTCTTGTTCATTGGAAAAAATCATACATATAAATATTTTACCAAATGGTACCTGACTTAATACAAATGATACTTGACTTAATAGTTCTTCGACTATTTCAACCAAACCCAACTTTCTTATATATATTTACTGGACTTTAATTTACTACATTTAAGTTATTAATATATTTATTGGCCTTAAATTATTCCAAAGAAAGATTACTTTCTGAAACACATAAAATGGCGATATTAAACTTCTATACTTGACAAAACAACGATAGTTCAAACCAAAACAAAAAAAAAACAAGAATCTGTTAGGGTGCTACCCTTCACTACGTTGTTATTACACTGTAGGGCATATACCCCACATACTATATACATCCAGACATTTCATTTCATTTATGCGCTCTATGGTATTTTAACATACCATTCGAGATCAAGGGAGCGACACAAATTAATTTTTGTCTTGTTCATATAAGCTTCTATAAGCTTTTGAGTGATTAGGAAAAAGTTTCGTACAGAACGCCTATTTCCTTTATTGTAATTCTGTAATTGGACAGATTCGAGATTAAGGCAGCAGTTTTGTATTTTGATAGTGGTAATAATTAGTTGTGTTTTATTTACTGAAGTACTTAGAATTTGATGGTGAACAATTTTGTTTGTAGTATAATGTTTATTTCGATACGTTTATGGTTATTGCATTTCTATTGTTATAAAAACTGATTGTATAGATAAATTTTACTTATCATCCGAGAATACTTTACTTTATACGCAGGGATTAGTTGTGGGAATGGATATTGTAAAACAAAATTAAAATAAATTTATATTTATATCATAATTTATTATATTTTCGTGGTCGAGTGGTGGATTTTTAAAAACTGTATTAAACACGAGAATCAAAAGAAATTAAAAGATTTTTGATTTTTAACATTATTTATTTATTTGAAACATTAATTACAATTTTACTTTGAAATACATTTTTAACATATTTTTATCTGTGAAGATAATAAAAGCAAAATTTATTTTATTACTAAAGATTGAATAAATAATTTAATACATAAGTTAATTGATATAGTGTTAAATATTGCCAAGACAGAACGAAATTACGCAACTAAAATTAAGGGAGAGTAGAATTCAAAGTGACGCCGAGCCGGCTTATAAATTTTGCATGAAAAATAATAATTGAGCGAGTTAATATATATTGTTTTCTTTCCAGTCAAAGTCCTCTTTCGGAATGTGTTCAGGCCCCTCCCGCCCCCCCCCTCCCGTAATGTATGGCCAATCCAGCGCC
>WYDF02105203.1:0-10524 GCA_009867245.2 Adranes taylori
AGAAAAGATTTCAGCTTTAACAATAAAAAACATATTTATTCTTTCCCTTTCTCCCTCAGTTCTTCCCTTCCACTTATTTCTTGCATTATTCTTCTCACATTTCATTTGGTTCCTATTTCAAATATACCCTTCGTTCCCTTCTTTCAACCACATTACACATCATTTCCTGGCAGACTTTAGCCAGACTTTAGCCACGTTGGTCTTCCATAACCAATATTTATTTACTCTCTCTGTTCTTCCACATCTGAGCATCCCTATAATTCTCTTTCATGCTTTTCCTAACCACTGATACTTTCTGTCATAGTTCTTCCATTCCTTCCTTGCAATTCCACATACCTCATTCTATTTTCCACTTCTCTCGCTATATTGCTATCATTTTCATATTATGCGTACTCCAACTTTTCTTCCAACAACTTTTTTCGAGTCATTCATAGCTTATTTAAAAGTCACAAAACTTTAGTTTATGTAAAATTTAATACCTCAACCTTTAACAAAATAAAACTCAAACTTTATAACTAAACATATCTTTTATAACTAAACATATCTTTTATAACTAACAACGAAGAATTAAATTAAACATCCTATAGCATGTGCGTACTTTCGAAAACTAGAAATTATTTTTTTCAAACATAAATAAAATTTCAGTCTAATAAAGAAAATAGTCATAATACTATTCAAAACAATAATATACATATTACGAATTTATTTACTTAACAGCATTATATTATTACTTTCAAATACACATTACACACTAAACAATAAATAGGACGCACAATCTATAATAGCAAGCTGGCAAGCACGCATATGTTTTTGATTTAATAAACAGATGGCAATTGTGTGAGATTTCATTTGCACGTGTAGCAGATATTGTAGTATTGGTTGTTTTCTACATGTGTTTTTGCAAAGCAAAAACTCTATTGGTTAAAGGATCATGCTGTGCTATAGGCACGTGTCTAGGACTTTTAATCTGGATGTAACTCTTTATCTCTTTCTAATTTCGTTTCTTTTTCTGGAGTTTCGCTTATGTTATTATGTGGTACGAGTATTATGTAATAGAAAGTTGTAAATAAGGCTAAGGATTTTTAAATGAATACATAATACCTATTTAAGTACGGTTCTGGCTTTTATTTATATTTACGATTTAATTAGTAATTCATACTGATTATTCAAAGAATCGACTTGTGCCCGAAAAGGCTGTTTATATATTTTTCGCAAATTGTTTTCAATAAACATGTTTAATTCCCTGCATAATTCTTAAAACATTGCGTTACTAATGAAAAGATTTATGTACAACATAAATCTAAAGAAATATAAATTTATAAATTTTCCACGACTAAACTTTACATTTCAAAAAGGGAGTTTGCTTATTGTTCGCAACAAATGTAAACAGTGAAAAAGCTTTCTGTTTGTATTGATAACATTTGTATTCTTTAACTAAAGTAAATATAATATTAGGGGAATGCGGGCATAATGATACATGCGGGCATGATGTTTTTTTCTATAACAACAAGTCTAGTAGCACTATAAGTCCGTACTTGAGTGATAACGTTCAAGAGCAGGCAATACTGTGCACTGGCTCTAAAATTCCTTTAGATATCCATTCAACCGATTTATTTGTGTTTATGGTTGCCGAGTCTAGAATTCAATGTATGTAACATTTTGCAATATTATTTAGATGCCTAATATTCATTTTTTAAATTGTTTTGAGATATGGTCTTGACCACATAATTGTACGCTATAAATTAGTTTCTAAGTTTTAAGCATGAACTGCAATTTAAGTTCATTTGAAACCACACTGTATAAAAATGTTACGATGGGCAAAATGACATAGCATAAAAGCGGGTAAAATAAATTGGTATGTCATTTTGCCCGCCTGTTTTGTTGATTGTTAAAACGGAATATTATGTTTTTAGATGGTTTATTCTCTTTAAAGAAAGACAAACAGAGGATCTGGGACAACATTCAAAACTGTCTTGACACGTTTTCCGGCTGGGAGAAAATGACGAGTAACGCCAAATCCCTATAAAACCCAAGCCATTCTGATCCAGCACCACAACTACACAAAAAATAAACATCAGGACCGTTCTGAAATCCAACTCCGCCTATGAGAAAAACTTATTCCACTAAGCGATGAGGTAACGTACCTGGACATAACTTTCAGCTGGAAAAATGACCTTAGCCAAAGTTAGAAAGCGAGTTAACCTAATTTCAAGTCCCAGAGGACGACAAGGAGGCTGTGACGCCAAAACACTTCATCATACCTACAAAACATATATAAGACCAATTATTGACTACAGAGCAATTCTTCAGCCATAAACAATGAAATTCATAGACTAACAACTTGTGAGCGCGCGATTCTTAGGAAAATCCACAAACTTCGCTATAAGTTTCCAAGCGCCAATCTATATGAACACTGCGCGGCCACTTCTATTAGTGACAGATTGAAAACATTTCAATCTAAATATCCACTTAGACGCTCACAAGAAAACAACCCAATAGCCTACAACACTCTGAGGTTCACTTGGAAAGTCCAAAAGTGGCGCCAAAAGAGGCTCTGGCATTACTCAGTCAATGCCAGAGCCTTCCGCAGACCTCCAGGAAATCCTCGAAGCAATACCATTATCCTTTCGTTAAGCGTCATAACTTGAAAAAAAAAAACATGAAAAAACAAAGAAAAAAAAAACATAAAAACTTTAAAAAGGAAAAAAAAATGAAAGCAAGAACAAATCAGGAAAACCAATATCTCCTGTTGCACAATAGGACCCTAAGGCAACAGAATATCGCTTGCACTCCGTTGCAAGCTGGATAACATCAAGGTCAACAGGCAATTACTTGCACTAACAAGCAAGTATCACTAGAAGATACATAAGTTCAATCTAAGAAGTCAGGTAACTTCATGTAAACAAATTTCCTAATCTCTTGACCACTCTATGGCCAAGGCTTTTCTGCCGGTTTCCCTTGGCTGTAAAGTTAATGCTATAGCGTAATTTTCCTGCAAGCTATCAGCCTATCTATAATTTACCAACTCAACACCAGTTCCAGGCTGAAGAGGATTACAAATCCGAAAGCCTCATATAATAAATTCACCAACCTCCTAATGTACGCAATCCCAACAGGGAGTGGAGTTTTAGTTAGGGTAAAACTCCCACACTGTTGGATGCACAAGCATCCTTCGCCTTTTGAAGTTTTCTCCACTTCCTACGTAAGACAAAAAAAAAGCATCTTGGAATGATTCCGATATGGAGAGAGCTATACAAGCTGTCCGTAGTGGCGAAATGGGCTGGTTAACGCCAAGTAAGTCGTTCAATGTACCTATAGCAACTTTGCGTCGTCGAGCTCTTGGAAAAAACAAATTCGCTGTTAATATTGAAAAACGCTTTGGCTCTTTTCAATCTGCCTTAAACAAAGACCTTGAAGCTGCAATTGTGAAACATGTCTTGGACTTGGAGTCCCGTTTTGTTGGACTGGCGACAATGGAGTACGAAGTTGTCGAAGAAATGAAGATTAAACAGCCTTTTAATAAAACAACTAGCATACTGAAAAGGGGAGGCTTCCCGGTTTCCGTCAACGTAATCCGCAATTATCATTGCGTTTCCCAGAGGCCACGTCATTTACAAGGGCTGAGGGATTTAATAAGCCGCAGGTAAATAATTTTTTTACCAAGCTGGAACAAGTCATTGATGAGCACAAAAGTATTATACAGGAATTGTCACCAGTGTCTCAGAGCAACATAAGAAAATCTGTCAAACGCAAAACTGGAGGATACCAAGATGTTTTAACTGAAAGTCCATATCTTCGAAGCATTCGCGAAAAAGAAATCGAAAATAACAAAGAACAAAACAGAAAGAATAAAAGAAAAGTTATTAAAAGGAAGATTGTAGACAACAATCAGATGAAAATAAAAACAAAAAGGAGCAGTTACGATAAAGTAAAAGACCTGTTGTAAGGGGTAGGTTGATGGTAAACGAATCTATGAAGGAGAAGATCTCTTTCAAGTTAGAATTAAGTTTGTGACAACGAAGACGACTGTCCATGTCTCTATTGCAACGATTTGTACAGTAGGTCAAAATCCAAAGAAGCTTGGTTGGATTCTTTTCCCTTCATCCCTAAACCTTGCGCTGGAGTCTCTAAAAAAGTAAAAATGTTCATTTGTGATCTTTGCAAGGACTAAATTCTACATTTTTCTATATGTCTCATTTAATTTGTTTCTATTTACGGACTTGTTCTTTGTAACGTATTCTTTTTTGTATGCTTTTTTGCCCGACCTGGGCGGCTTTAAGTTTACGTTTAAATTTAAGCTGTTCATAAATAAAGTTTATAGAAAAAGAAAGGATTTTGTTTTTAAAACTGTACAATATATTATTGGCTATCCATCTATATGAAAATAAATAAATTTGCCTCATTTTTTCATTAGACTTCTTGAATAAAAACTAAGTGTATTATTATACCCGCCTCTCCCGTACATATTCTTTGAATCATGACATTTTTAATTGTGTGCTGTGCGGGATTAATTTTTCTGTAAACAGTTTAGCACGAAAAAACAAAAACTATTGGATGTTGATAACTACCATTTCTGTCATAAGCTAATGGTTTCCGACATTTTTATTATTGTTCCGCTATCATTGATTGGTGCTGTAATCAGACTTATTCTTATTAATTTAATTACATAAAAAAATAAAAGTAACTTTTATTTTCATAGGTCGGTGTTGAGCCAATGTGACAATAATGGTTCAACGTTTTGCGTGTTGTCAACTCAACCGGTGCTAGACGTTAAGTAGCGATAATTCTTTGAAGTTACAAAAAATAAATGAATTTAACATTAATTTATAGATAAAAATGTCGCGTACGTCTAACTATTCGAAATCTTATGTAGATTTTATTGGTATATTCCACTTTAATAGAAAGAATACGTTTAATTTATGTGTAAGTCTGCAAATCTTAGCTCATTGTGAAGAAAATATGCATTAAAGTTCAAATCACGCAATAGAAAATGTAACTTTTCACATGTTTCTGCAGATAATTTTAGTAAATGTAATGTTTTTAATGTATGTACGCATTTGTTTTTTCAATTTGCAGGAAATTAATAAACACCTATCCTCTTCTGTTATTCTAACCTAACCTAACCTCTTGTGCACCTAATCTCTGAACGAATTAAACAATTAGATTTTAAAATAATACGTGTTTTAATAATGATTATTTAGAAAGTGAATCTTAATTTAAATGTATTATTATGTAACATATGAAATTTCTATAAATAAAATATTGTGAATAATATAAGAGTTCGGTTTCAGAATAATGAGTTTCGTGAAACTGGTATGGTATTTTGGATTATTTATCAATTTTAGTTTCATGGAAATTTCGCTTAATGGTACGTAAGTCTGAGATATTTATTTTTCCATATTTTCTAGATATTTTAATAATAGATATTTTAATAAAGCTCATATAAGAATATGAGCTTTACTTTGTGTAGTATCGAAAAATGTGGTGAATCGGGACAATTCGGAAGGTTTTTCAAGCCGCCTTCGGCGACAGATTATTTTTTTCGATTTGTCATAATTTTATATTGTGATCACACTCTTAGTGCGTCCACAGCATATTATTGGGGTATGAGTGCCCCAATAATATATTTTTATTTATTTCACGACAGAGAACAGGTAAACGGGACAGTCTCAGTATTTCTCAGTATTTCCCTATTCAAGCGTCTACAGGGGTCAAAAGGGACTTTAATAATATTAAAAAATATTTTAGGCCAGGAGGCTTAGGTTTTAAGTAATAAAATAAAATAACCAAATAAAAATATTTTTTATTCATTGAACCAACTTAAAACATTTTTTTTCTACATTTTTAATTTTTTAACTTCTACTAAAAAAAAACCTACCTATGGAAATTTGGGTGATGGATGAAACATGTATCGGCGTCTTCGTACAGTAGACGGCGATAATTTTTGAATAACATCAGAGTGTTGGAACGCAGACACATCTTCCACATTGGGGAAAATAAATATTTTCTCGCACTTACTCGATTGTCTCAAAAATGTCTCCACGCAGTTTTCTTGATCAATTTCTACAATCTTTCCAATAAAATATTTGACCTCCGTGTCATACTTAAATTTTACCATCACCCAGTCCTCTTTTTCAAGAAATTTATCCTCAAAATGATGGGTTCAAACCCCCAAATCCTCAGTATGTTGTGAATGTGATAACCGGCTTGAGCTGGCCTCTTCCAGATCTGTCCCACAAGCTGAATTTTCACCCTCTCCAAGATCCGCCACAGTGACACTGCGCCCAAACACTTATAATCTTTTTTCTTCCCCTATTTTACTCGCCACTCTTTCCCATATCGCATTTCTTTCAAAAAAGTTGTCAAACTGTCATCAGCGTTAAGGGCAGCGGTATTATCTGCTTCCACGTCAGAGCTTTCGGGTGCACTTAGCTCTGTTGCAATTTCTGGGCATTTTTAGGGATATATCCCCGTTTTTTTCAAAACTAGATTGAATTGCCCTTTCCATATTAGGTTTCATTAATTCTAATGTTTTTTCATAAGCATTGGGAAGTATTTTTTCTCAAAAGATGCGTTACTGCCTTTACTTTTTGATTTGTAAGTTTCTAGAACTTTCCTCCAGTTCATTTTTAGCCGCTTGAAGAATGAGACGTCTAACGGCTGCATGAGATGCGTGGAGTTAGGAGGGAGGAATGCAAAACTTATATCATTCTCTTCTGATAGGCGCACTACCTCAAAGGAGAGATATGAACTAAGATTGTTACCAATTAGCAGCTTATTTCCAGGAAAACGTCGACAATATGGGATTACAACTTTTTGGAACCAATCCAAAAAGCATGTCCCATCTATCCACCCACTGTTGCTTCTATTGTAAAAGGATCCTAGTGGATCACCTTCCGTCCACAAGTCATTTTGATTTATAAATTGTGTAGCAGGGGCGCAAAGCCTTCGAGGGTGTAGCAGAAAACATAACAGATACTTTAGCTTTGCTAGAATTCATTATGCGCTCGGGATACTTGCATCCCCTTTTAAATATCATTTTACGCTTGCCAGGGTCATCAGAGAAAGCGGATTCATCATAATTTATCTGAAGGTGAGGCGAAGGTGTTTCCTCCAGCTCTTTGAAATATTTTTTTATTGTAGTTGGGGAAACATCCGCTCGGCTCCTTTTAATTTTTTGGCAAAGCTGCTTGGATAGGGTATCTTTATGTCTATTTAGGAAGCCCAATGCCCACTCCACACCAGACATGTTATCTTTAAACTCTCGAATGCCTATCCAAATGACCTTCCCTTCCAAAATGACCTGACCTTCTCTGTCCAAATGATATTTTATGAAGCAACGTAAATCAAATGTGGTTAGTGGATAGCCCCAACTAGAAAGCTAATTTATACTGTTTTAAATGCTAATTTAAGCAGATTTAGAAACTCCAAATTTTTCCTGAGCTTTTCGTAACGGCATTCCTCTAATTATCGCCTCAATAGCATTTGTTATTTTTTCTTTGTTAATAAGTTGATTAGGCTTGACCAGTGCCTCCCTTTTGTAATCTCTTGGCATTAAGAACTACAAAAAAAATATAAAAATACAATTTTAGTGCTGTCCCTATTCACCCCTTTTTATTAAAAAAATGTACAATTTTTACAAAATTTGATTTTCTATGGCTACAATGAATTTATTGTTAATTTTATAAATGATATTTACTCACCAAAATATGCTTAAAAAGTGCAGTTAGTTATAAGCCGTGAAATATTATAAAATGTTTATGACACATCGAACGCGGCCACTATCAAAAAAAGACATGAAAAGTAAACAAAACTTTGCGCACTCAAATACCCAATCAGAAATGATTATTTGGTTTCAATGGCTCAGCAGCGACATGACAGCAAGAGGCAAAGGACTGGGAGAAGTGGCGATCAATGGGGGTGGCCTACATTCAGCGGTGGGAAGCATAAATGCTGAAGAAGAAGAAGAATGGCTCAGCTGTGTCTTGACAGGACCCTTATCAACCTAACTAGCAGTGTGTGGAACAAAACAAAACAAAAATTTGAGCGGTAAATTTTGTTTTTTGTTTTTGTCCCTATTCACCCCATTTACGGCATATAGATACATCACGAAAATATTTTATTAATGCGATAATAATTTTGATAATTTTTGATGTGTACTCATTTATGTGCAACAGTGGATGTTTTGATATAAACACATGGAAGGTAAAACGGTTTAATGTATACAGAATCGCTTTTTATTAAACAGTTAATATTAAAGCTTCAAAGCGATTTTTGTCGTACGTAAACGCAACGAATGAATGCACTTAAAATTCCATGATGATATTCACTCTGTTTCGTTCAAACTTTTTCGATTTAACTGAAATTGTTTTGAACTCAACAACTCGTTTAATAGTCACCTTCTCCTTGTCCTAGTAGTTAGTACCTGTTTCGTTTCAGGGCAATTCAGAGGAAAACATTTATGGGAAGAACAACAGGTGAATGTGTATTATGTGACTAATATCACTCTAAAGGAATTACGAACTCAACAATAATATTAAACTTGTTTCAGAGGCACAGTTGTTTACATTTTTGGCTTGTGCATAGTAAGTATAATATTTTAAACATTTGATGAATGTTGTTTTATGTCAAAAGCATTATAACTAGTGGGCAGTGAATGAGGAAAAAAATGAGAGAGTACAGATAGGATACTTTGGGGCAAAAAGGTAAGTGGAAGGAACGAAAGAAGGTTGGCCATTTTGGATAAAGGATAAAGGGACAGCTTTAGAGGAAATAAGGTGGCCTTTGAAAGAATGATGTACAGAAATAAGAGATGCGAGAGTTGTTTGAAATGAGATCGAGTAGAAGATTAAACATGTGCAAATGCAAGGATCAATGATATCAGATACAATAAGAGGTATAAAGAAATTTAAGTGGATGGAAGAATATCTTGGGAATATTTGGGGGACAAGAGGAGAGAATGAAAACTAGATTTATATGTGGTAGTGAAGAAAGAGGAAACAGATTCAGGATGGATAACTGTGATCGAAAATGTAGAATATCTAGAAAAATGGGAGTAGGGGAACGAAGGGTAATATCCTAACTGTAACAGGATACCTAACTGTAAACATCCTTTTCTTTGAATCTATTTAATACAAGACAGAGTATTATGTATCAAGTTAACCTAAATTTAGTCAAATACAAAAAAAAACAAATAAAACAACAAGTTTAATTAATTATAGGTGTTGGCATATTTATTCACAAAATGCACAGATAAAATTGTTCACAGAATTCGCGTCACTGCACAAAGTATATGCCCACTTCCCGCATGACACACATCTGTAACATAATTCCTTACTTTTACCAAATTCGTCACATATTACGCACAATTCATTAACTCCTGATTGTCGTTCATCATAAAATTGCCCATCACAATCATCGTCATCGTCACATAATAACTTTCATCAATTTCATCAATGTCTTCATTTTCTTTTATCGTTCGTTTCTTTTCCTTATCTTCCAACAACGCCTTCATTGGAGTGGAAGTGAGAATTATTGAGTGCTGTTTACTTCTCTTACCTTGTCCTTTTCTTTTTTCCTGCTTTTTCTTACTATCCGGCAATGGAGAAATAGTGCTAAAAGGTACGTGGGCGAAGAACTCAGCATCTGCCTCCTATCAGACATAATCTCTTCTTTGGTGGGCTCAGAATATATAATATCGATATCTTCTTATCTGGATCATTTCACTAATACACCTTGTGTCTCTGACTCTACATTTTCTGCTTCTTCTGGAGAAATAAATTGATGTGACGGCTCATCACTTCCTTCCCAAGTTAGTTGTTCAAAAATAATTTAATCAAAACGCCAAATACCTGCAGTTTTAAAAGCCATTACCAGACTTTTCCGCATTGGAAATTTTGAGGTAAGCTTTTATAAAAAGAGGAATGAGTTCCAGAGGCGTTAACTTCTCGTAATAATTCATATTCATGTATGTCTTGCACTCCTTGTGCAACGCAGTTTTTCGTGGTCCAAACACAGTTAATTACAAGGGCTGTATTCGATGGGATGTATGTGGTGGCAAAAAGTTATCATGTGGATGCCATACTCACGACAATTGTTGTAGATGTTGAGGGAAATATGACTGCAGTGATTATGAAGGAAATTCTAAGCAGAGCGTACCCCCTATGATTTTTTCGCTTATATATTATCGATCGATCGTGATACTGTCCTCTTGCGATACTTCGAAAAGAAAGTTTGTTGTGTCATTCCTGTTTATTTAAAAGTCTATTAATCAAATTATTTTTCCAATTAACTGTTTCTAATAGACAGAAGTAAAAACATATTCACGTAGAAACTACTTTTTTTCTCTCTTTGCCGCCAATTTTTTCTTCGTCGTGATGTTTGCTGCAATTATTTTGCGTGTGTTTAATAAATCGCGATTTTTTTTTGTTTTGCGTGGGAAGTGGACAATCTTCAAAAGAGGAAGGATGCCCGGTGCATCCAACAACTGTGGGATTTTTACCCACTAAATTCCACTCCCTGTTG
>WYDF02105214.1:0-10523 GCA_009867245.2 Adranes taylori
TGACGCAGAAAATAACCCAATAGCCTATCAAAATCTTCGTTCTGATTGGAAAGCCAGACACCACCGCAGCAAACTGCGTTGCAGACCCTTCCCACATGCGCCAGCTCAAATAATCCAAACTATGCAGGAACCTCCTGAGGACCTCCAAGATATCCTTTAATTAATCCCACTGTCGTTAAGATGATCCCTACGCATCTATTATAAAAAAACAAGAAGACAAAAAAAAATTAAAAAATAATAAAAAAAAGAAAAAAAAATCACCCTTCCACAACAACCTTAATTTCTATTTCAGGTCAACTAACACCGACTACTTGCGCAGCCAAGCAAGGACATAAAGACAAGACCACCAGCAAATCAGCTCATCCCACTTAACCAAATTACCTCATCAGTTGACCATGCTATGGCCAAGGTGCTTCAGTTCCCTTGGCTGTAAAGCGAATGCAATAGTATTTATCTTATCTGCAAGCTATCAGCTTACCAAAATTCTAAAAGCATTCCATTAATTACCAGTTCCAGGCTGAAGAGGATGATAAATCCTAAAGCCTCCTTTAAACAAACTCACCAATCTCCCAACAACATACAATTCCAACAGGGAGTGGAGTTTTGGTGGGTAAAAATCTCACAGTTGTTGGATGCACAGGACATCCTTCCTCTTTTGAAGATTCTCCACTTCCAGTTTTATTTAGTAATGATTTGAGGCGTCTAATTAAATTGTAATATATTTTGCATGTTCCATATCTTTGTTTCAATAGTTCGAATGAGTACATTAACTACTATTGTTTACCATTTTGTTGGCTCGAAATTTTTTTTTCAAAAAGTGGACGCAATATTTTGACGTACAATCAATCAATACTACGAAGGCTATGAATATGGCATAATGTTTCCTTAGATATTGCCAATATTTTGTAATTAGATGAAAAAGTTATATTTTTCAAGTAGCAAATCACTTTTGATAATAAAACTACTGCGTTATTGTGAGTGTTTTGTTTATCTTGCTAGAAGACAGAAAAACCTTTATTGGCATAACACTAACACAATACAAATACAAATGTTCCAATAAAGCAAATATTTCAGTAAAACGACATACATATTCCATAACATAAACATAATAAAAATCCAAAAATTTCATACAATCATACAATATCCTAGTATCCCATATCTCTGTTTTCTTTTCCCTTCTACTTTCTTCTCTGCTTTTGTTTCCTTCTCTTCCCTTCTTTTTAATTTTCATACTTTTTCCATTCTTCTCTCCCTCCCATATCCTTCTGTTTTTCCATTTCTTTATGCTTTCTTACCTTTTTCTCTCCCAATCTCTCCTACAATATTCTTCAACATTTCCAAACCATACTTCTCCGCTCCCACAACACACTCTCCAGTTTTCAATCTTTCTCTTAGCTCACTATCACATTCTACTCCATCACATTATGGGTGGGATCATTGGGTAAATGATCCCACCAATGATCCCACCAGACGAAGGAACAGTTGAAGCAGTGGAGAAAAAACGGTGTACACCCACCGAGGAAAGCAAAGACAACCCGATCGGTCGGGACGATATTGGCGACTGTCTTTTACAACGCGAAAAACATCATTCTAATTGATTACTTGCAACATTATTGGACCGTTCCGACGCCGAATTGAAGAAAAATGTCCTGGTTTGGCTCGCAAAAATGTTCTCTTCCATCATCACAACGCACTCGCTCAAAGAGCGGCCAGGTAAATTTGAACCAATTAGGCTACGAATTTATCCACCATCCACCGTATTCACTAGATCTAGCCCCTTGCGAGTTCTGTATCGGTCATACTACAGGTTGCATATAGTTATTAAGAAAGTTCCAAAAGGCCTGGCACAATGGCACATTTGCTACTTACACTAAACAAAGTAGTATAGTAACGGGAGAAAATGATTAATTTTACTAAATGCAAAGGATGGTAAGGCCAAACCAAACTATATCGACTAAGAAGAGGGTAAAATATGAAGTTATGTAACAACGAAAAATTGTATCAAATGAAAAGATTAAAGCATTGAGCATTGTGAACAAAATTAATTTAATAAGTTTAGTGTGCAAACGGCTTCAAATCGTAATGTGTTTCTTGTGTTAACTTTAACGAATTTTACCTAAAAATGTAGGTCAAAGAAAAACATATTACTGATTACGAAAAAGTTTTCAATTTTTAATTTTTTAAATAACTCTTAATGAATTATCCAAAAAAAAAATGGTTACGTAGAAACTGTATATAATCTTCTCTCCTGTTAAAATTAATGCACGAAATTGTGAATCACCCTGTGTATCATTATGCTAGACATTCTTGTATATTATTGTAGTTCTCAAGTTTTAAAAGCGTTAACAAAATAATTCTTGCAAGTCAGTGGCTACCCATTAGCTAAGATACTTCCATACAATGGTCCCTTACGGCAGCTCGATTACTCTACTCAGTAGGGGGTGCATTACTTTTCTGCTGGTAAAGAACGCTCGATACAAGTAAACACGCTGCGTTTACTGTGTCTCTGGTTTGGTTTGATTGCTAATGATAGTCATGTAGTTAGTTATACTTCGGTTGCTGTTCAGATATAACTATTTAGGTCTAATTACAACGACTTATAAGAAGTTGCGTCGATCATGGTAGGCGTTACAATAAAATTCTAATTTGCAATGTGCTCTCATATAGAATTGTACAAATTCATCAATATATAATATATGCAGAAATTGTATATTATTTTTACTTGGGCATTCTTTTTACAAAATTACTAATCACAGTTTGGAATAAATGTTGCTGGATTTCACTGATGAAACCCAAACGCCGGCGAAACGGGAAATTAAACGACCAGGGAATATTTCATGTAATAATGCCATTGCTTCTCGTGATGTGTCCTGTTGTCAAGTGGTACTGTCCTGTTGAAACCATATGTTCTCCATACTTATACGATCCAGTTGAAGTACAATAAACTGGATTATCCTGTCCCTTTATCGTTCGGAATTGACTGTTTGTGCATTTCCAGCAGCGTCTTCGAAAAAAAAATGGACCAATGATACCTGCAGCCAAAAATCTACACCAAACTCTGTCACGTTTGGAACGCATCTCCTTCTCAAGAAACACATGTGGGTTTTCCTCCCTCCAAATGCACAAATTGAGCTTTTTATGAAACCATTAAAAAAAATGGGCCTCATCACTGACAGTGTTGTTTTTTTTTTTGGAAAACTCACCGTCCACCTGCTGTTGAATAATGGCCTAATTGACGAACACTCTTCTATTTATTATACAAAGGAACTACATTATCATTCAGTAATCGATGGGAATCGCTTGAATTTATTTCAAAATGTTATAAAATATGCTGCCGGACTATTACCACTGTTAAGTTTAGTGAAACGTCAAAGTGTTACCTAGAAAATGTAATTATAATTCCTCTTATTTACAGAGAAAGCAGCAAAAGGTCTATGTCTGCATGGTCTGAAGGCTAGAGTTTTGAGTCAGCTGGATTTTGTAGATATGAGGACGCAAATGTTTTTTCATAATATGCTGCATAGTACTTCTTAAAATATTCATTTCTGGAGCACGACGCCGAATGGATACTCCCGGTCTGTCGGTTAAATTCTGACGAATACCTGAGACATTTTCTGATCATGGACTAACAAGCGTTGATAGTTTGACATCAGTAATCGACTCAGACCTTTTGAATTTTTCATTATTCTCTTCACAGTTGAAGCACTTGAAACATCGGAATTTTTTCCAGCTTTATAGTCTCTCATATATGATTTGTAATTTTTCGAAGATTACCTGCTTAAATAATTGATAAATTAATGTGGTTGCAACGATATCCAACCTCCTTATTTGTTAATTTACGTACATACTGCAAATATATGATTAGAAGAGTAACCAGTCCCAGTGGTGTATCAGCGTGACATGGTTAGTCCCATATGAGTTCTTTTGTGCACGTAGTTGCATTAAAATGCATGTTTACACTAAAAAAACTGATTACTCTACAAACAAGTTTGGTAGTCTTCATTAATTGGAATAAAATTGTAGAAACAGATCGCGACAATCAGATCTAATGTAAGAAATATGTCAAAATATCCTTAAACACCTTGTTAATGACAGCTCGCATACATGTAACACATATAGAGTTTTTAATCAGACAATATTTGTCCGATGATAGGTTCAGAATGGAATTAATATATATATTCGCTTATACAAATAAATGATATTCTGAAACAAGAGGGTGTTGATAAAGCTTAAATACCTTATAGCAGAAATGGCCATCCATCCAAAAAGTCCATCGGAATTTTTTTCCAGTTTTATAGTCTCCCATATATGATTCGCAATTTTTCGAAAACTACCTGCATAAATAATGGATTAAAAATTTTATATTATCGGATTAAAAAGGAAAGAATATAAATAATAAAAAACCCCTTTAGAGATTATTCGTAATTCACTCTGGCAGACTCCCCTCCGCGACGCTGTTAATTGGGAGTCCTAGCGATAGTCAACGATAGCGTACTTAATAATTATAGAATTTACTATCCTCCGGAAACGTGCCAGGTCAGTTTAAAGTGAGACCGCATGCTGGAACTGTTCTTGTTGTCCCTTCGGTTTCAGCGGCTTACTGAGGGCACAAGTAACTGCTAGTGTAATGAGCCTTCTAGATCTTGCGGACATCTGAAATAAACTTACTACTAATTAGTAAAACAGCATTATTGTTTTAACAACACCGTCTATTTGTCTTTATGGACAATACAAACAAATAAAGAAATACAAATGCACAATTAAATGTTAATTATTTTAATGTCAAAATATACATTAGCGCAATAAGAGATTAACAAATAATCTAACAAAACAATAAAGCAATCAATAATTACGTAAGCGGTGCATGTAAAACGTGTGGTGATATGATAATGAAACAACAATTCTGCGGAGAGCATGTAAGAGCGGAGCATCGTACAACGAGGAGACTAGAGGTTCATTTTAGCACACTAAGACGGACGGGAATGCTAGGAAACCACTATAGTTTACTTCACATCAAGGCGTTAGCTGGAATTAGGTTCGCTGAGCGACTATAACTATCAGGTCGTTCACTGGCTAATAATGTACACTCTAGCTCCACAATAGGTATAGCGGGAAACACTATTGATGACATAGTGTTTCCCGGCGTTCGATGGCATCAAGTATGTTAAGCGATTGTTCACTGAACTACTAGGGCGTTCACTGACTAGTAACATACAATCCAGCTGTATAGGAAAAACGTACGGCGAAAAGAAAACAGAAACAACGAAGCTGTTATAATCATATGCAATATGAAAGTGCTTACAAATCGCTTACTTATCTGGTGGTGGTGAGCGGATGTCGCTGCTGCTTACATCTCGGCTTGGCTCGTTGTTGGCTTACTGGCTGCTGGTACTAGTACTGTTTATTGGTACTGTTTACTGCGTCTCTATTTACTGCGTGAATGTAAGCGTCTGCGTACAGTTTAATTATATTTACATTTTAACATATAAACTAGTGTAACAGCGCCGCGGTGTTTCAATTTATTTATTTGAGGTAACCAATTTATTTTGAGTTAATCAGAGTAGCATGTTACGTTACATTACAACAATAATGTTTGTAATATTGTAATGTTATACACAACACAATAATTCAATATACCCTTATTAGCATAAAACTACATTTTACATTAAAAAATAACACTTCCCTTGTTACAACATATCACCATATAACTAACAAGGATTCTTTACAAAGTAATGCAAGAAAGACCAAAAATATTATGTAACAAAGACTTTTAAAGACAATTTTACTTTCTCTATATTTTATCTTTAACTCTTTTCTTATTCTTTTTGTTTCTCTTTTTCTCCTCTTCCTTATCTTCTTTTCGGTAGGTGAAATAGAGGACACATTGCATCAGTCCACTATTTCACCTACCGAAACTTCCCACCAGCGTTCATCACAGTCACGTCATCTTCTTATTAATCTCAAACATTATTTTCTTCTTTACTTGTGTCCCTTGCTCCTTGTCCCATATGCACCCTCCAATTCCCCGCTTCCAGTTTTATTCATCTGTCCACAACATTTCTTCAAATGTATACATCGTCCTCCTTCCCAAATGGTAACTTTTGTCCCTATCATTCATCCAGTACATGTTTCCCTTTTCCTCACTACCACACCTAAACCTTGCTATCATACTCTTACACTCAATTTCAACTACCTTTAATTGTATTACCTTTTACTATATGTTCTATATGCATGAAAATTAGGGTTTAGATACGTATTTAAAACATTATTAATTTTTTTATAGGTCCTTAACTATTTCACGTTTAGCGTACGGTTGAAGTATGTTTTTTTTTTGCTTCTTTTAATCTAATTTAACGGTATACCCCTGACTAATAAATAGTGCAAGATGGATGTAAATATAGTGTATATATTAACGCCTACAGAGTGCAAAGCATTATAGCAAATCACCTGCTTGGTTACATTTTTGATTAATTTTCAATCAATATGGTTATAGTATGATTAATTACTTTTAGGTTCACGCTTTGCTACTGAAAGTGAATACAATATTGTTTCATTGTAATGTTGATATTATTTATGTAATAAATATTACATGTTTTGAAAACAAACAAGTTATTGTGTCCCTGAATTTAAAACAAATTTTTCACTCCTTTCATAGAGATAAGTTTAGAGGATATCTAGTTCTTTTGTTTTCACGTCAAAGGATAATTACTGCTAACATTGAATTACTTTTCTTTACTTTTATTCCAATACACCAGTGGGGTTTATCTCTGAGAAGCATCAGAGGATAATTACTAATGGTCCTTTAAACTACATAGTTCACACCACTGGAATCTTTTAATGGAAAATAAATTTTGTCATTTGAGTAACTGCACTTAAAACATACGAAAATATATGAAAGACATGTAATAACATAGCTCCAAATTTAACAATAACAGATTATAAATAATACAAATTGCTAAAAAAAAAATTTAAACCAAACGAATTTTGTATCTACCGATAAAATATAAGCTAGCAACAAAACCATACTCAAATGCCCATTCCAGTTTTAGTGAACACCGTCAATCAATAATCCTTATTTATTAATAGTTACTTTATTATTATTCTTTACTTTTCCCTTGTTAAACTCATTTACGGGCAATCCCTGACTTACCTGAGAGAATATTAGTTGCCATGTAAACGGACAGGTACTAAAGATCTTCTAAACTAGTTACCTCAGATCTAAAAAAATTGAGCAAATCACAAACACAACTGGATAATTTGGTTGCGGATATCAATATTTTCATCTGAGAACCTATATCCAAAAGGTTTAAAGAATACGGGAGATATGCAATAACATTACTCCACCAGATTTGTTATAACACTCCTACAAAAATTGTTTCAAACCATATCTAATTTTGCTTGTAACGACAACTTACCGGCGTATATAGTAGTATCAGCCAAACTATACCCTAAAATTGTATACCCTAACAACAGAGGTAGCTGAACAAATAAAAAATTTTTGCTTCGAATAAAACATTATTTTACAAACTATAATTTTTTTTTTACCTCAGTTACAATGACGTGTCATACAAACTTCTTCTAACGTAAGCATAAAACTTTTTCACAATATTCTTACGTTAATTCCTTTGCAATTGATATTAATGTTATCGCATTAATGAACTCCATGTAAATAAACTAAACAAATTAATTAACGTATAAATCCTCTAGTATAATATACATCGATCAAATAAATTTACTTTAGCAACGAGAGAGAAATGCAGAGTTTTATCATTAATAAATATCCACTGCATGGAAAGAACTAAAGCAAGTATTTCCACATACATTTGAAAACTCCTACGCTGGAAAGTCAAGATGTTTGGCGCTCCCTTAGACGCGGAACGCGAAAACATTTAACCAGTTCTCATGTATACATACTCACAACGAGAAGTAGTCACGGGCGAGGGCTATCACACTTACATTCATGCGTCGAAATATCTGATTTTGGCATACAATTACCTTTTTCATTATTATATCTTAAGGAAGCGTCAACGACGTTATTACTTCTACTCGCTACATTTTGCTGTTTGCTGTTTTAGAATTGAAACGGTTACTCTTTGATAATTCTTTGTTTACCTTTTTTCTGATTCAAGAACAGCTGATAACATCATAGAATATCGTCGGAGGTGCAATGCTAAATTGTTCTTTAAAATTCATAAAGAAATTTTATTCAGTTTCCATCCCAAATGCCGCCATCAACATCAAGAACAGTCGCCTACGAGCAGACCACCAAAAGTTGGTAAGTGCGTAGCTTTCAAGGCATTTTGAGTTACGTCGTATCGTATTGTTTCGTCGTTCGCGTTACGCGGAAGTTGTCAGTTCAAATCTTCAAGCTTCGAGTAGTATTGAACAATATTGAAAATAGTTGTGCATATTCGGATCATGAGGGCAATATATAGTATTAAAATTTTAGGGTATAATTTTTAGAAACTTAAGAAAAGAATTTTTATTTGAATATAATATTAATATTGTTATACGCTGTAGCTATGTAGTTTATGTAGTGGAAGTGTGCTTCCCTTGCTTCCAAGGTCAACACGCCACTGCGCCAAATACAAACAAACAACATAAAGCAAATACGAATACTGACTCCTTTTTAGTGAACATCTCTCTTTATTTTAATCAACTTACCGGTAATGGTGAAGTTAACTCGTTCAGGACTTTTAATGTTATGATAAACTGCGTTTGGCAAGATAGTGAAATATGTTCTGATTGTGATTCATTTCGATTGGAAATAATCATAGTATTGGATATATCAAATGCAGATTCATCTAGTGATGAGAAAAATGATGATTGAGCCTTAAGATCATCACAAAATATAACATCATCTCCATTTTAAAATCAGGCTAGTATAAAGGTTTAGATAGTGGGTCTTTTTTCGTCTATATTGCACCGATGAACTTGATTCTAAAATGATGGAAGAAACTAATAAATACACAGGCGCTTTTTTAGAAATAACACGGATGTTATTTCCTAACATAATAATTGTGGTACAAAAACTGGCGTGTGAGGAGTAGCAAAGAATTAATGTGTGTTTTTTGACCTAATACGAATCCTCATTGCTGATCTATTGAGAATCGCGAATCCTTTTTCTGAGCAACCACAAGCATTCCCTGAATAAAGTAAAAGAAAAAGGTATAAAATTTCAATAAAATCATTTAAATAAACTTTTATTCAAAAATATAAAGTTAATTGGATATATTGCAGTAGATAAATCGCAGAAAAACTTTAAATTATTTTCCAAAACATTTAAGGCACAATTTTTTGCAACATTGATTGCAAACGGCCAATTTACACATGTCACACTGGATATCAATTTTCCTAACCTTGTTGGTGAGGCATATGGCATACCTTTTTCTTTTGCTTTTTTCAGGGAATGCTTGTGGTTGCTCAGAAATAGGATTCGCGATTCTCAATAGATCAGCAATGAGGATTCGTAGTTTTGTGGACACCTTTTCGTTGCCCATGCTCAATTGCAGATGTTCACCTATTGATTAAAGCATCAGCAGGACATCAAGCCATCTAGACATGTGTTGGGGCCCTTTAGATTGGTTGTAACTATTTTATCTCTGTCTAATTTAGTTTCTCTTTCTAGAGTTTTGCTTATGTTATTATATGACCTTAGTAAATTATTTATCCACACGTTGTTACTTATTCATTTTTACATAGGGTTCATTTTTACATCTGAAGCATTTTCTGCGAGTCTTTCCTACCGCTGGTTAATGATCTCCGACGTTATACATATGATGCAATGAAACAGTTGGCCGTCCAGCTAATTTATTTCTAATTAAACTATTGTAATACTTTCTTGTCGTTTTTATTGTGTCTGATGGACAATAATAATTTTCTATAACATATATTGCTCATGCATAAAACTCAATTTATTTATTTTAACTAGTCGGGCTGATTTTTCAAACATGACTCATTATAATTTTAAACTATCGAAAAAAAAACATTTATATTGTCATGGTTATTTTTGACCCGTGATCATTAGAAGGGATGAGAATTAGTTGGCTAAATCCAACCCTAAACCCTTCGAGAATTTGTGGGATCAATTACAACTAACGTAATGTCTAACGACTGCCTAGGGTCCAGTAGTCGTACTTATTGTGAATTGGTCCGATTTGGGGCTTAGCTGATGTCTTACGTTCGGTACCTATGCTTAGGATTGTTCCACAGCGTATTAACGACTATTCTTTATAGAGTAGGCTTGAACAAATAACACGGAAGTAAGTTTTAATATTAGTGTATTGTAAATCTTAAGAAATAGATGAATTAACAACCACAATAAATCATGATAATAAATCAGGAATGAAAAAAAAAAAAAAATGTTCACTGGTTAATGTTCAATTCCAACATAAAATACTGACTAATATATAAAATTGTTGTAGGCAGGTGACCAAAAAAATGTTGTTTTTTTTTTGGTCACCTGTCTACAACAATTTTATATATTAGATATTACGGGGCCAATACAACGATATTCAAAAAAG
>WYDF02105225.1:0-10523 GCA_009867245.2 Adranes taylori
GGGAATCTGTGGAAGTAAAAAAGGTTTTAAACGGTTGTTTATGATATGAAGCAGAATTTTGCTTGCATGTGACATAAGCGCTATTGTTCTGTAATTTCTGCAGTCTGTAGGAGAGCCTTTCTTGTGTAGCGGCATGTACACCGATTCACACCATTCTTTTGGCCATACCCCAGTTTGCCAGATTTTAACACACAGTTTGTAGATTGCATCAACACCATGCTCGCCCATAGCTTTTATTGTTTGGGCGGGTATGCCATCATCACCAGGTGATTTGTTGTTTTTAGAAGGCTTATGGCTTTTTCAACTTCGGCTTTTAAGATTGGGGGCTCTTTTCCAACCTCATTAATTTTTGGTAAACCATGGTCTTCGGCTTTATTTGGTAACCGGTTCCAAATAGCTTAGCTATTCATCATCAGACCTTTAATCTGGAATTTAATTATGTTTTGCTGAAATTTATATGTTGAAGAGTAATGTTTGACAAAGTTATGCTGAATAATTTGAGAAGAAAGAAAACTACAACAAAATATAAGAGAATTTATGAGAGTACTTTCAATGTGAATGATTTTGAAATTAATATGAATATCTATGGCTTGAAAAGATCATTACACGCGGGGATCGAACCCGGGACCTTCTGATTACCGGTCAGGTGCACTACCTACTGAGCTAGCAGGCTAATAATGATGACCCGGGTTCGATCCCCGGATGGGATGATTTTTTCAAGACACAGGTATTAAGTTTCAAAAACATTCACATTACATACCGAGTTACCCTAACACTCATTAAAACATGTTGGTTTGTCAATATCTGCATTATACACTGTGTCCATAATTCAAAGGTCAGCCCCAGCATCTCATCTATTAGACGACACAAAGCAACGATCAAGCGGAGAATGCTTTGCAGAATTCAACACTCGCGATCAAACTAATCTCACTTCAAACTAATCCCATTCCTTTCCTCCCTCTGTTTCTCATATGACAGCCCTACTGGATTACCAGTCAGTTAGACATTCTCCAAAAAGAGTTTTCTATGATGTAAACATACCCCCGAAAAATTTTATTTTTGGGGGAGATGTTAACAAGAACACTCTAATGAAGGCGAGTGACAGTCAGATATATCTGTTTGCATGGGAAATTTTGTCTTGTGGAAGTGTATCAATATTGTAAAACTTTAGAAGAAGTCATTGATTGTTTGTAGTAGAGTTATTGAGTAAGGTTGAATAGTCGAGTTGTCTTAGAATATTTAATCTCTCTCAATAACTTGACTTATTTTCGAGTTGTTTTAGTGTCGTTAAAAGGGCGGGGGTTGATTTGAAGTTTTGTCGCTAGTGTTGAATTCTGCAAAGCATTCTCCATTTGATTGCGTTGCTCTGTGTTTTCTACTAGCTGAGATGCTGGTATTGAGCGTCGAAGTGTGGACACGGTGTATAATGCAGATATTGAAAAATCGATTATTATCAATTCTCTTATATCTGATTGTAGTTTCCTTTCTTCTCAAATTGTTCACCATTGCTTTGTCGAATATTACTCTTTAGTCTGTAAATTACAGCAAGACATAATTAAATTGCACATTAAAGGCCTGATGACGAATAGCTAAGCTATTTGTAAACAAAAGACTTTTATTTATTATTAACGCTAAATAAACAGAGTTCTAGAGCATATTATTAGTGGACTAAACAAACTCACATTCTAAACAATTATTTTTGTTCATACCACTGATAGATTGATCAAAAGGGCAATCAAGGTCAATACCCCTTATAGCTGCTTTATTCTTTAAGATATATGTTTGTTTTATCAGATTTTAATTAGCCCCCTTCTTATACTTACAAGAAAGTCCTAGCTATATCAATAGTAGTCAATTTGGGAACAACAAAAACTATCCAGAATTCAATAGGTTAATCCATTGATATAGTAAGAACAAAAAAATCTCATTTCGTATATGTCGACAAGATATCATGTCGAAACTTTTCTTAATAAAAATCAAACGTTTCTTGGGCAAATTGCTACAGATAACTTGTTATCTAATCACATTGCTGTTTCTACAGCCATCTCGGGCGTGTGTTAACTATCTTCAACTATGTAAGTTTCCTATATATAGAATATAGAAGTTGTTTAGTTCTATCCAATACGTATATGGAGCAATCTAAAGAATATGATTCACAACATTTTACTTAACATACATTAATAAAAGTATTAATGGTTTATTATTTAATCGAAGTTTTTATTTTTAATCAATGATGTAATCGTCCTCGTCTCGTTATCAACAACCAGCAAAACTTTTGTGCATAATATCTGGAGAGGGTATGTTGGATATCATCAAAATTTTGCTTTTTTTACCACATAGAAAATGTTGAAGCGATCGGATTAAATGGAAATCACTGCAATGTGGAGTGAGTATGGTGGGCGAGCCAGTGCCTCCCACCCCAATTCATTAATTTCTTCCAAAGTTCTTCTTGCATAGCGCCTTTTTTTTTGACAATCGCCAGACACTTTTTAATTAAAGATTGATTTACTCGATCCAGTTGTTCATAGTAAATGCCTTGTTTTCGTCAGGCTGATTATGCGAGGCCCAAACACCTGCTCCGTTTACTTTACCAATCTCCTGCAAATCTTCTTGAATAGTCGACCAAGGTTGGTTAAGAGTATTTGATAGTTCCTCGATTGTTTGACACGAATTTGCTTCTACTTTCGCCCATAACACGTCATTGTCTAAAGTTGTTAGATTTCTTGATCGTTACGAGTTGGAAGGATCAAATTTACCGAATCTGAACTGAGAAAACTATCTTTGGCATTTACGAACGTTTAATGCATTTATGTAAACATCGGAAATGTTTTTGGTAGCTGTTGTTGTATTACCCTTGTGAAACTCAAAACGCATACAATGCCAGATATGTACCTCTTATGGTTTTGGCCTGGACATTTCACCTAAAACTGAAAAAAAATTAAGATGTAATTATGTACAACTCACTTTAACCGTAAAATGTCTTTGGCACGACGTTGAAGTACACGATCAGCTGGTATATGTTAATCAAGTATTGATATGCGTAGAGACGACATTTTTTCCGGAATTCCCCTAAATTTCCAAACCACAATAATTGAGAGAATGGCTTTGTAACGGCGTTACAAAATTGTTATGTAACGTTTGACTTTGAACCATTTGTTCATTTTACTAATATATCAAATTCAAAACTATTCGAAAGGGTATTAGAATTTGGACGTTTACAGCTCTATAAAAACTACCTATGTATTCAATTTACAAGTTTATATTAGCAAACAACTAGGAGTGATACACCAAATGAGTTAAAAATTTCAGGTAGCTTTGCGTTATTTGAATTTTTTAGTTAGTGAAATCAAAAGGCTGTTATAATTGAAGATGATAATCAATTGACGGGAGAAGAAGGCAGGTGGGATTTGACAATATGGACAAATTAGTTATAGAATATACTTGTTCTAGACGTACAGCTAGTTGGACTTAGTTTGCTCATCAATACATTGAACATATGTACTATAAATGCTTTCATTTTATTTAGATATGAATAAAAAATAAATTATATTATTTAGATGAATCGTACATAATTGAAGTTTTAAAAGTATTGAAATGTTAGGGGGACAATTACGACCGTTGCTCTAAATCAGAAATGAAGTGGGTGGTACATCTGATCCAGATATAAAAACAAAAGTCTCGAATGCCCCTTTAAATTTCTCATCTATTTCTTATTAATGAGAGTAATTGATTATATTTCTTTAAAATAAAAATATTTCATGGATTATTCTTTTTAAAATTACTGAGTATAATACAAAAATTAAAATCAGAGTACCATTAATTAGCCTGCAACAAATTCATGAATCCCCAAGTCCCTATATTTGTCTAAGGCGCGGACAGCTATGCCGCGGCCTGTGGGTGCCCTTGACTGACTTTTAACAGAACTGCGAAATTTTTAACACAGGCTGTTTTAAACTTTTTAATTCACCTATGCACAAAGTCTCTAATCCATGAATCTTCCGATCCACATATATGCCTACAGCGCAAGCAGCTCGGCTGTCCGTTTTGCCGTGGCCTGTGACCGCTCTTGAGTCACTTATTTTTTAATTTTCCAGTTTCAGTAGCAAATAACCATTTGACTATGATAAACGGACGATCATAAACCAACGATATTTAAAAATGGCAACCCTCTACAGATTCCAGGAGTTTTGTTCTAAGATAAATTAATTGAATAAAAACAAATCAATTCAGTAATAATTAATTACCAAATAATATAAATATAAATTGATAAATAAACTTATATCCGTAAAGATACGGAAGCACGCTTAACACGGAAGCATTATACACAAACATGTAGATTCGCATAGGAAACTATAGTCAAATGTACCGCCCATACGCGCGGGGTTAAAGTCAAAGCATTCTGGCTATGTGATCTTATGCCGCCTGGTATACGACATACCGATGAGGTGCCGGTAGCTTTGTTTTAAATATGTGTGTGTGTGTGTATTTACACAGATTTCCACTTCTGCATTTTCTGAAAGCTATTATTATGAATTTTAACAGAGTTTTATGATTTAACCTATTCCACCCACCCATTTTCAATAAGCAGTTTTGCTTCTCACCCTTTTGTGTTTGCGATCGATTGGTAGTCTTATTTGTCATTGGCTGTTTCTACATCGAAGGGATACCGGTAACAATTCTGCGCTAATAAAATTTTGATCGCGTAAAGTTACTACAACTACCGTTTTTGCGCACCATCACTTTTGCTTTCGTCAACGAAATAATGCAATTTTGATCCCTAGAAATCTCAAAAGATCAAAGAAATTTTTCTACTGGTCGTATTTCAAAACTTCCTAAAATTTTCTAGTAGAAGGTTCCTTCAAGTTACGTGTATCTAGCCGCCGACTGCATCGAGTGCTACCGGCTCCGGCAAAACGCCAGAGAAGCTTTCTGCCAGCTAATTTCGTATCAAAAGACCCACTTAATCTACCGTTCACTAGATGCATTTTGAATTTTGAGCAGAGACACGTGAAGAGCATCACCGACGACTGTTCCATTACCACTTCGACAACAGCGAATAAATCCTTCGTACGCTCAATTCCATTTCTTCAACAATTTATCTCACACCATCAACTGCATATTTCCATTCATCGTTTAACCTTCTAATTCCACCGATGTCCTGGAGAAGGAGAAGTGGAGCCAAAATCCAATCAAAAGAATTAAATAATATCAGAAATCAAATTATCTTTAGTTCGCTATCTTTTACTTGCTATTCTAATAATGGAATCATCTTAACGAAACCTTGAATTATAAATAGAAGATATAAATTGTCGGTAATTTACAAGGAGCGAATGCAGTCATACTTAAGTTATAAATATTAAGAACAATAAACCCTCGTTATTGCGTATATCTATTTTTGTGTTTGCCTCTTATATATGTTTGTGTATTTATTATAATAATAAGAAATTTGCGACTTTTCTTACCTAACTCTGAGAGCTCATGTAGGAGCGTTTTATGTTACGTACAATTAGCATAAAATAAAGCAGTATAGTAGTTAGAAGCAAAAATTACGATTTTTCTTTGATAAGAACATATTCTGTAATAAGTTGGCGAATTCGTGCATAGGCAAAGTCAAACGACTCAAGCAGCCCTGTTTGAAATTTTCCAAAGTGAGTCAAGAGCAAAGTGTGTACGGTGCAATCCACACCGTAGACTAATATGGGGAGCGGGGCATTCATGGGTAGGCGATTTATAGGGTAGACTATTAATTAATATTAATACAATAAGATCACAATTATATTAATTAAATTGATTTAAATATTGTATCAAGATTTTAATATCTTTATAAGTGTTATTATAATTACAAAATGTATCTACATTAATTTAATAATCATTGTATGTTTATTAATTTAATCATAAGAAATTATTTAATTAATAAATGTTTCGTTTTGTAAAGTCAAAATGTGGATTATATTCAGTATGTTGAAGAAAATAAGTATTAGAAAAAGTTGAAGGAAACTTATAGGACAATTCAGAAGGTCATAATTTTTGAAAGAGAATAGCCACTGGACATTATATTAGACCATTTAGTTCGAAGTGCTTCGCTGCTTCATCATATCTCGGATGATATATTTTTATTAGGTTTGGTATATGCAATATATTTTAATTTAGTTACAATATGTTGAAAATTAATACATAGAAAATATGTTATTATTAAATGTATATAGTCAATCAACTGTTTATCACCTTATAATAATTGAATTTACTTTAAAAATTATCATAAGTAAGTTAAGTGACTTGGTTTTAGTATAGTATGACATATTTGTGATTTTCAAATAGTAATTTTAGCATTTTTATTTTTGAGGAAAATATTAAAAAAATTGATAAAATTATGAAATATACTTAACTCAATAAATATTATTGTTATATGTTCAATGATTTGACAATATATTTATCCACTGATTTACATGGTAGATAGATTCCTCAAAACATGTAATCCGAAATTGTAACTTTTTGAATATAAAATCGTATAAATCGAGAATTATGGAAAAACTCATAATTTCATCTTTTTGTAATTATAATTTTTTTAAGGTACATAAGTGAAACAAAATATTGAAAATCAAAAATATTATAAAAATTCTTTTACTAATTAAATACAAATTACAAAGGAATAAAAAGTAAAATTTAAAAGATTTATAAAAAAAATATTTTGAATATTGTTTTTATAACGGGATCAATATTCAATTAATTAATGATAAATTAACGTACCGGATTCACTATTATGTTGCTTTACGCGACTAGTTTCAAGCCACAGCCTCATCGTCAGACATTTGGATGCTAACTGCTTTGTATCATGTTTATAGCATCCCAACGTCTGACTAAAACCATTCTCACTTCCATTCTCACCAAAAACCATTCTCACTTCTGGGAGAAGAAAAGGCTTACCTCTTACTAATCCCCACATAAATCATACATCGATCCCTTCACTTTTAGATTCCTCATCACCAAAACTTCTCGCATACCCACTATCTATCAAACTCACCCCACATCTTTCTTTTTTACCCTTCTCCCTTAAATTTCTGGCTTGTCTCAACATTTTATACTCCTTACACACACCCCTCAAACATTCACTCTTCTTTATCCCTTACTATTTCTATATTCTTCATTACCTATCTCATCTTTGTTTTCACTCCCATCTCCTTCTAGCCCTTCTCATTTTCATTTTACCCTATATACCGTGTTTTACTTATATCAAACATATACTACCAAATTCTTTCTTGCTCTTTCATCCAGTACTTATTTCCACCATCCTCAGTCCCCCTGCAGTGATTAGTATCAAATTGGTAGTGATTAATGCCAATTGATTAAGAGTCAAGCAGTAATTAATAGCAAATTGGAATCTATTCTAATTCAACATTTGCGACATTTTGTACAAAATGATTGTCCAATTTTCTTTCCAATTCGAGTTCTTCGCAGATTTTTGCTGTAAATGCAACTGGTTCAAATTTTTATTCATCAGAAACAGCCATTATGCGTTAATTGCTTAATCGCAGTATATGATACAGCAATATGAATATCACATTCCAAGACTAAATTTTTTCCAAACCATTAATAACTATTAAAGATTTGTTATTCGCCATTCGTTGTAAAAGTGCGTAAGGCTCGTTTCATCTAGAGAGCCTTAAAAGTCGAAATCATCTCTTAATCTAATGGCTACAATAATGAAGTTGTAATAAGTTCTTTAAAAGACTGAAATATTTCTTGCCATCTGGGATAAAACATTCATTAAATATTTCGGTAGTAACCCACGCTTTCCTATTGGCCCTCCAATAAACAGGAAGATGGTTGATATTTATTCCATTAAATGTACGTAGCATTTCTGATTTGTTAATAACCAAGGTTTCATAATGCGATCACCGGAAGCGTTGCTACAGAAAAGACTTGCTGCTTTATGCCCGCCAGCTGATTTATGAATTTTAGACTCTGGATTTTTTTCCAAAATCACCCTGCATTAAAAACCTAATCAGGGGCAATGTTCCTTCTAAGCTGCGTGCGTGCGCGCGCGGCCGCGTGGTAAAATGTTTTAGTCTAAAATGTTAAAATGTTTTTGTACATTTTAACATACACCAGCTTTGAACAAATATATTATAGCTTCATGTAAATCGTCATCATTTTTTTTTTCCTTGTACCATCTTGTCTCGAAGATAAAAAAGACCATGCACGGACGACGTTTTGCCGTTATTCACTATAGCAAGACAGAATTGCTAAAGCAACTAAACGCCTTATCGAAAATTGAATTTCGGACAAGCTTCGAAGAGTTGAAAAATGCTGGAAGAAGTGTATTATGTCCAATTGGGGTTACTTTGAAGGGGACAATATGAACATTAAGAAATAAATAAAGATTATTCGAGAAAAATGATAATTCCGCGTATTATTTGATCATACCTCGTATGCCATTGTAATTATTGTAATAATCTAAGCTATCGAAAGTTGTTCCTATCAAAACGGCAATCATTGTGATAGCATTTATAATGTTGTTAAATCTCCATGAAGACTGTTAAGAACACTGTAGTTCTAAAATGTGCTTTAATGCGAAATAAAAAAAGTTTTGTAATATTTTTACTAACGAAACTGAAAAGGGCATTCTTTTGGTTTTAATGATTCAAATACTAAATTTGAGAATAAGATGGGTGTCATTTCGAAGGAAAGAGATAGGGAGAATATAACTTCCCTAGTTTTTCGGCACACATTCATGATGATATATTTAATGTTCCTCATTTCTACGCACCCTCACATCATACTGTGTCCGGATTGAACGGCAATGGAGTGAGGTGGCTTTTTTTTGTAGTTTTTTGTTTGCGATTCCACTCTGTCATTTAGAAGATAGTGTCTTGGATTATAGTATGTTCAATTCTTAGAAACAGAATATTTTTTGATATAGTAGTGAAATTAAAAAAATTCTATAATTGATTTGGTTCGGCATTTATGTTGTGCAGATTCATTTTAATGTAATACTTTATTTATTTTTATTTTTAATTTTAATTAAAAAATATACATAAAATGCACTTTTTGAAAACAAATTTATTTTTTTATTTGTTGACATGTTATATTGAAATGATTTTTGGTGTTTTTTAATTTCTATTGCTTCCAATATATTTATTTAATATTTCTTGCCGTTATTTTATAAAATATTAGGATTGTGGTTAAAATTATGGTTATTTTCAATTAAATGTTGAGCGTAATGGGAATCTGTTTTTAAAAAGTGTATAAATTTGTTTTAAAAAAGTGCATTTTATTTATATTTTTAAATTAAAAACAAATAAAGTATTACATTAAAATTTACATTAAATTAAAAGTATTACATTAAAATTACATCAAAGTATTACATTAAAAGTATTACATTAAAAATACTTGGATTTGTTATATACTTTATAACTATAAATTTATACTTTATAGGTCTATACTTCTTATGAGAAATATTTTGGTTATTTTAATTTAATTTATGTAAACAAAATAAAATAATAACTTTGTGTATAATTTTTATAAAATATTGCTCTCGCAATAAGACTCAGTTAATCTATTTGATATTTTTTCAAATCGGGCTGATTTATTGAATACTGTATTGTACTGAATACTGTAATTGTATCGTTATGCATAAAATAATACTTATGTATAAACCTAATGTATAAAATTGTTGTAGACAGGTGACCAAAAATTGACCAATTTTTGGTCACCTGTCTACAACAATTTTATACATTAGATTTTACGGGGCCAATACAACGATATTCAAAAAAGTAATTTATTAATAAGTTAGTTTTGAATAAGCTATCAAAATAGAGATGGCGGAAAAAACTGGTTTATGAAACATCCCGAAAAAACTGGTTTATGAAACATACATTTACCCGATGTATTTATTATATGTTCCAATGGGAACATGTTCTTTTCGAATGGCAACACGCTACATCGCGTTCCAAACATATACCACGATAAAAAAATGTTCTTTACAGAACGACACATCACTACTATTAACAGCAGACCATTAAGCAATACTTTCACGTATGCTTCTTAATTCATTATTGAATCAGCTCATACAACGACTATTAAAATTTTTAGTATAAAACAAATCCATTTCAAACGAGTTACCATACGCAAGACAAATCTTTTCAAAAAATACATTGAATTGATTCTCAGAATCTGTACCTATCATTCGAAACTAAAAGTATGAACAATATGATTATGAAAACTAAAAAGTCCAACATTTGTAATAGGTGTATCAACAAAAGAGCTTATTTTCTTAGCAGAAAAATCTATTATTAATTGCCCTGTGATCGGACATCCCAGTTCAGTAACTTTTGTACACTTTAAATTGCAACAATTATTACGCAACACATAATCAATACAATGATTACCTCTGGTAGATGTAGTAACATTTAGTTAAACCCGGCCACGCTTCGCTGTGGCTCCGTCTGATATGAAACCCAACCACGCTTCGTGTTCCCCTATTCCCGTTTTCTCGCATTCCTGTATTTAGAAACCATTCCCGT
>WYDF02105247.1:0-10523 GCA_009867245.2 Adranes taylori
TCATCATTAAATTCTCATTATAAGTATAATGCATGGACTAAACCCGATCTCTGCTGCTTTGTTACCTATTAGTAATAGACACAAATAATATGACGGACGGACGGACAAAGTTAGACGTATATATATAAGTATAACATAAACGTATTTCCATTATATTTAATAAATCTCTATTCTACATTTTATAAAGCTATATAGTGTGTGATCTATGTGACACAATAATCAATTCACTCGTTACAGTATTAAGCAGTTTTTCTGGTGCTGGTGGTAATAATGTTGTTCTCGGTCCCAGGGTTCCATTTTTGCAATACCCATCCTCAGTTTTAAATCATTCCCTAACCAAGTTTGGATCTGGGAGTAGCCACGACTGATATTGACTAGGGTTATCGAAGCTGACCTAGCGTTATCATACATACGGCTAAGCGCTCCAGATTCTTCGAGCTCTATCTCAAGAACGGTTAATTATATAAAATATTGCCTTGCACCTATATAAGTGTATAATACAAATTTGCAGAGAATGAAATTCTCTACAACTTCTAATAACTTCAAAGGCCATTTAGATCAAAGAAAACAAGATATTTGTAAAAAATTGATTTTTTTTACTTTTGACCTTGAATATCTTGACTCGCCTATACCAGATTCTATGAGACTTATGAGCTAACTTATAAAATGTTAAACAAAGGTTTATACAAGTTTATAGCTTATTATCTTTCATTCCGAGGTTTACGCCTTTTTTCACCTTATTTAACTGGACTAACAGGAATTTTATAATTTTGAAACTCTGATTAACATTCTTTTGAATGATTCCAAACCTCCAATAAATATTTCCTTCAAGAAAAGTATTTAGAGTATAAGTCGATTTTTCAGTAGGCGGATTTAAACAAAAATAAAAGAGCGTTATAATCTTTATGGATAATTCGCCTAAAATTGAACGATTCAAACGAATTATTTTTTATCCCACGTAACAAATTGAATTACCAAATATGCTTCTGTGTAAAATTGTGGTTGTTATTTGCATCGTTCATGATGGACAACTGATTGATAAAGTATGCAAGGAATGTTTTCCTATCTTGCTTATAATGGCTCTTCATAAAAAAAAAACGTTTAACATGAGAATTAAAAGACGAGACGTGAACATTTGCGTTATCCAATGATATAAAATTCGAAAACGTAAATACATATATGTGAATAGAGACTCCCTGCTGTGTGACCGGACAATTATCGAGAATGTTAGGTTTAATATGTACGTTTTGTTTGAAAGTAATTTTGACAATGTCGTCCGGATTTTCATAATCTGGTTTCAGAATTTTGAAGACTGGAATTTTGTAATTGAGAATTTGTTTATTTTTATTAAATAATGGGTTAAACTCAATGTATTGTTTCGTTTCGCGCGTTACTTCACTGTGAGTTAAAAAATGCAAATTGCGTAATCTGGCCTGTATTATTTATTTATCACGCAACGTACAACGGATGTAACGGTAATCTACCTAACGATAGTCACATCAACACACATATCCACCCCATGTATGATTTCCTGGGTACAACCCATATCTAAGAAACTTTTGCCCGATCCGCCACCTGGGGAGGCACCCGATGTGGGTATATAACCCCCTCGGAGTACGTAAAATACAGAATGTAAAATACAAATATTTATGACGACATTTAGCCATTTAATCCGTTTTCGAAAAAAAAACAAAACACTTACAAAACTAAAAATCCCGAACCATCTTACACCAACGAATCCCGCACCATCCCCGCATGCATACTCCGCACCATCCCGCTGCAACCATAGCCGTGGCTGCACCTGCAAATCCACAGTTAAAATACGGGTGGCCAAGATAACAACAACAATGTGACCAACCAGGAAGATACAAACAAACCACAACCACATATATACAAATGCAAATCACGCATAACATTTGAACGAAAAAAAAACCCCAAGACCCTATACACAATCACTCTCATAAACATCCACCAAATCCAAGCAATATACAAGCTACATCACATAGCCCTCCGACACCCAAAAAACTCGCGCTTCATGCCGACCACAAACTATAACTACACCTATTCCCCCATTTGAAAATCTGTTAAGAGAAAAGTGTTGTTACTAGTGAAGCTTTAGGTGACTGTCGACTTCTACGTAGTCACGAAACACAACCACTGTCCCGACATATTCCATTCCAACAGAAAAGCTGCACCCCGTAAGTCGAAGTAACCGCTTTTCAGTTCTTAGAAGATATACAAAAAGAACACCAAATCCTCAAGAAGTCAAATAATGAAAGCATGAGGAGCCTCCAATTAAACGAATCGAAACAGAAATCAATTCAACTACCGAAGCAAAGAAAAAATGATTTGAACACATCTTAAAATTTAGTGTCAAGTTATTTCTGCTCCAAAATAGTGCGACACAAAATAGTGACTCAGAAGTTGACGAATATTCCGTTCTATACAAAATTAAGCCAAAATATAATTGGCTCATATTAATAAGGGGCAAACAGATCTTTCGAACCATTGCAACGCCCCCGCCATTGTGGAGCGCCAAGCATCGGCTCACAAACTCGAGCTAAACGATGGATGTGCAAATAATTTGAATTTTCACTCCAGCGGAGAATCTATTTGGTAATGACCCAGACGATCATCCCTTTGTGAGAGTGGATTGGGCACGCAAGAAATCCGTGACGTCCTACGACACAATATACATAGTAATATCTTTCAGAGGTAAATGGCATTACACGTATCTAACATTGGTGTCCAAAAAAAAATGATGGCATCAACGATCCAGCCAAACATCCCACATTTTATTTAAGACATCTGAAAATGACATGGCATCTGAAAATGACATGGCATCTGAAAATGACATGTGAAAATGACAGGGTTGGGACTGGGCGCAAAATCACTTAATCAGGCGAATCTAACGCCTGTAAACGACATGGACGTTGCACAGATTTTAATATACCATTGGCGACAGTTGATCCTTTGCAGCAAGACATCGATTATCTATGATGAATGATGAGAATCAAAATCCCACTGCTGATAATAATAAAAACAATGACAATGCTGCAGATGAAAGCCCTATATGGTCATCCAGCAGTGGTACTTTTTCATTCAACAGTGTAAAAGGTGGTATTTTTATGACGTATAATGGTGGTATTATTGTGACACATAATGGCATATCAGTTCTCTATGACATATGCATGAAACTCAATTTAATTTTTTTAATCATCTATATGGGTTGATGATGATGATGATGAAGCATTGTCTAGCCGGTGCGTGGAATCGGAAACATACGGAGTACATATCTTATACGAATTATGTATTTGATTATTTTTCAATTACTATTAATTGTTAATTCCCTTATTTTGCATAAATAAATAATTAGTTTTGTAATTATATAGATTAATATAAACTGCCAGAATTATTTTTTTATGATACTACAAGTTTGACATCGAAATGAAGGAGTACCTGACAGGCACTCAGAAGGTCCCGAGTTCGATCGCCGGGTGGGATGAATTTTTCAAGATACAGATATTCATATTAATTTTCAAAATCATTCACATGTTATTGGTATAATTTTGAGAGCTCTGTCATTGTTGCTTTGACAGATATATCGCTGTAGTTATTTGTAATTTTTTCCAGCAACCCTGTATTTACTGTGATTTACATGCATATTATTACATATGTATAATATGTCATATATAACCATTTCATAATTTGTCATATATCAAAGTTCCAAATTTGAAATTTCCAAAGTTCTGATCCGAGCGGAACTCGGAGCAGAACCCGAAAAATAATTGTAGGCTCGACTAGGAGTCACCGTATCCGTTGGTGTGTACTGGAGAAAATAATAATCTTGGACGGCAGAGAATTAATACAATACGGATCGATTTATAAAAAGGTTTAATTATAAACAAAAAATATTTTTCTAAAATAAGCTTTTCTACGTCTTTCTTGACACATGACATTCACTTTTCAACAGACTATGTTTTCTTAATATTGTTATTTACGAATGAATTTAACGTGTTTCTATTAACAAATTTTAAAAGATCTCGAACCACGACTGAATCATCGAACCAATGAGCATACAGCGCGAGGCTCAAGAAAATTATGATTATTTGTACGGTATGATAGCTTTCACGGTTCATTATAAATCCACGCTGATTTATAGAAACTTATAAAATTTAATTTGACCAAATTTAAAATTATAATTAATTATTTCGCATTAAAATGCATAAGGTACTCTATCGTAAGTATTTTTGTTTTTCTTTGAATTCTCTCAGATTCTATTAATTCTAGTCTCGCTTCTTAATCGTGTAATCATTAAAATTTACAATAATTAAGATTTTAATATTAATATGTTGCAAAGTCAGGTGCGTAACCTAAATTTGTTGTCATAAGTTTTTGAATTTAGATCTTTATTGTTTATCTTTATTGATTTGATTTGGATGTTTATTGATCTTGATCTGTATTACCTTCATAATTAAGCGACTTTTAGGCAATATTTAGTTATCATACTTCAAACTTTTATGGAAAACAAATTTTATAAAGTTGATATATTTTTACATATTAGTGGAGCTATTATCAATTGTACTATAAAAAAAAACTAGCTGGAGGAAGCAAAAACATGAACAAGAAGGAGCTTCTGTGCTATAACTTCGTGGTTGGGTCGATGATGGCAAGTTTCCGGATTTAAGTTGCCGTAATGAATGCTTAAAGTACTTGGCAAATGTGGATTATTAACTCGCGAAATCCGTGTTATTAAATCAAACTACCAGCAATGTAATGGCGTTCTAATTTAAAGTATCAGTTTGTTTATAATATTTTAATCTATATATATATATATATATATATATATATACATATTTGAAACTATTTCTTATCGAATTGTAAACAAATCAATAATTTTGTGCACCTATTAACATTTAAACATTGGACCTTGAACAGTAATGTATGTTGATGATGCAATTTAGTATGAACCAATTTAATCAAATGAAATAATGTCATGCAATGTGATATTTGTTTTGATAATAATATCCACCATTCTACCATCCACACTACCATACTTATCCCACATCCCCTCCACATTCACCACTTTACATATCCACCTTATATCCAAACTATTTTTGACATAATACCACTCATTTTCTCTATATAGGGTGTACACTTTCTAATTGAAACAACATAGCTATCTCCTAAAGTAGAAGAGATGGAGAAACGTTTAAATGAAGAAAACTGTAGACAATTAAAAACCAAACAAATAAAAAGCATCAGACTTAAAATTTTCAGAGCCGTATTTGAAATATTTATAAAAAAGCCGTATAGAATAATTTTGAAATTTTCTAAAATTTAGTCTAATATGAGGTTTTGTAACTGCGTAGACACCATCAATATAATTTTTTTTAAATACGGACCTGGATTTTTTTTCATCAAATCGTTTCAAAATTGAATTTTAAATACAACCCTGTATGTTTAAAAATAATTTGTTACAATTTTTGTTGATTTCAACATGGTTCTTATTTTAGAAACCGGTCCTGCAGCGAATCGTTGGACGATATATTTAGTTTAGCAGGATAAAATTTAAATGCAAAACATTTTAATCAAAAAGACCTACTTAATTTTTAGGAAACTAGTGCTTGATAAAATAATTTAACAAAGTTCTCGGACATTTTGATTTAAAAAGATCAACTTGATAGGTAAAAGAATAATGTGTTTTAATTAACTTTAAAGTTTTTATCAAGCACTAGGTTCCTAAAAACTAGATAGATCATTTTGATTAACAGTTTTTAATCTGCTAAACTAAATATATCATAACTGGAACTAACCGAAGCAAGTCCGGCTTTAAAAATAAGAACCACATCAACAAAACAATCAACAAAACATGTTACAAATGATTTTAATCACACAAGGTTGTATTTAGAACACAATTTCGAAACTATTCAATAAAAAATGAGCCAGGTCCTAATTGATAAAA
This sequence comes from Adranes taylori, assembly GCA_009867245.2. NCBI lineage: Eukaryota > Metazoa > Arthropoda > Insecta > Coleoptera > Staphylinidae > Adranes > Adranes taylori. The sequence continues at coordinate 5,966 of WYDF02105247.1, forward strand.
AAGGCAAGCCACTGAAGAAAATTAAAAATAAATTCCAATTCCAATAAACATGGGCCGGACGACCAAACAATTCGGAATCGTGGCAGAGGACACGTAGTTAAGATATTTATCAACCACTAGGTTAAAAACCAATAAATGTTGCAACAAGGTATGCCTTAAACTCCAATCATTTTCTTGTTACAGTTGAAATTGGAATAAACTATTCACAAAGCAAACAAGTAACAAAAATAACAAATTGGATTAGATAATGCACAACATGGTAGATTACTAACCTCTGTTCGAAAATATTATAACTACAGGAAACCTGGAAATAAAAGTAAATCATTTGAAAAATTCAATAAAAGAAGCCATCGAAAAAGCTCTGTAAATTCAACTCGAATAGACTAAAGTTGAAACAAACGAGAAAGAGAATTAATATTAATAAAACAAAAGAACAAACAAAAGAATATATGGGCAAAAACCCACCGTCCACAAAATAAATCAAAACTCCAAAAGTTTGCAGAAAAAAGTATGCTCAAGGACAATCAAAAAAGCAAATGATGACATCAACAAATTCTGGCTTCTTACGAGAAAATTTGAAAAAGGATATTGCAAAAACTTCCGTTTAATAGATTAACAAGGCCAGTTAATATTCAGAGAAGAAGAAAAAGCAGAATATATACTGTCTGAAATAAAAACCAAACTCTCTACATTTGCAATTCCAAAACAAGCTACCTTCAAAACTAGCAACAAACAAAGCAACCACAGGGGCAGTAGACCAAATTATGAATTGAAGGCCAACAAACATACATCAAATTAACAGTTACTCAAGGGAATAAATAAAAAATGTGCTCAGAAGATTGAACGCAAAGAAAGTTCCAGAGCCAAACACAATTCCTATAAAAGCAGTCAAGTTAATGTCACTCACAAGCTATAGAACAATTAACAAAAGTTATAAATAGCACCATTCGTTTGAAGTATTATCCCAGGATATGGAAAGAAGCGACAGTAGTAACTATACCTAAAAGAGATAAAGATTTTACAGAGATTAAAAACAGAAGACCAATAAGTTTAAGAAACACAATGGCAAAAGTGGAAAAGTACAATTCAGGAAATTCTAGATGAGAACAAAATTGTACCACCCTATCAATTTGGGTTCATTTCAAAGTTAGCTGCAATACAACAAGCAGCAGTGCTACAAAAGGAAGTGTCAGAGGCAAAAACTAAGAATTTAAAATCCATAGAACTTCTTCTGGAGATCGAAAAAGTATACGACTAGGTATGGATCAATGTCCTGCTGTACTAGATGTGGAAGCTGGACATCCTTTACGAATTGACAGCTATTGTAAAATCTTTCTTAGAACATTTTGTGTCAAAGAAATCAACACACTAGAGCGAGGAAAGTAGAGAAAGGTCTTCCACAGGAGTCACCATTATCACCCACCCTCTACAACTTGTATCTATACGATATTCCTAAACCAAGTAACAATCAGATCCTCCAATTTGCGGATGACACTGTGATAGTGACTCATGGTATAAACCTGAACAGTGCAATCAGCAAGGCCGAAAAGTTGACAAATCAAGTATGCGAATACTTAGACAAATGGAAGTTGAAGGTAAACAAACTAAAAACAGAAACTATACAATTGTGAAAGTAAAAGGAGAACAGAAAAAACTCAATTACAACATCAGCTCTAATCCCTACATTAATATATGGATGCGAATTATGGAGAAAAGGTTCAGCGAAAGCCAAGCAAAAATAAGGATTACTCAAACTCAACTCTATATAATGACCTGGAATATTCCCTGGTATGTACAACGATGACATCAAACGAGAGTTAAAACTTGAAGATCTACCAGAAGTGGAAGAAGAACGCCGAGAGAAGATGGTCAAGAGATTGAAGAATCATATAGGCAGCAACAATAGTTCCAAGTTGGAAAAGGCTACAACAAAAGAAAGTAAAATAAAATTATCCAGTCTGCACACATTTACAGGCTGGATCGAAAAAATAAGCGAATTCATAGCCAGATTAAGGCTAAAAATTTAGTAAAGAAGAAAATAAGCAAAAAAAAATTTCAAAATTACTTCAGATAGATGTAATTTGGGTCCGGTGCTTTTCCCAGTTTCAGTCTGGATGAAGCAACTAAATTGGAAAAATAAAAAAAGAAAATTCATATAATATGAATTCATATAATATATAGTTAAATTTCAATTTTTTTGTTTATTGTTAAAGATTTGTAAAATTTCTTTCAAACGTTACTGTATATACAATATTTGATATACAATATATCACATTTTTCATCATTTCATAATATTACTTACATTGATGTTGACATACGCGTAAATGTTAGGAACATGTTTAATAAGGTACCATGTCTATTCAAGGAGTTCTCAAGAAGAGCTGATTTTAAAATACAAAATACAATATTTGAAATACAAAATTTGTAGTGGCGGTTTTATCTTTGAGTTAGATAGAAGGCATGCGTTGGTTACCAAAACAGGTGTTATTGAACAGCGCTCCCAGTTGTGATGCGCTTCCGCAGATCGCGTGTGCTCCAGGTCTTGACTGTGTAAACTTTGGATTTTACGTAACTCCACACAGCACTATCCATTGGATTTAAATCTGGAGATTGTGGAGCCCAATCCACTCATCACATATGTTTGGTCCACTGGGGGAAATTTGCATCTAGCCAATTGCGAACGTGTATACCATAGTGTATGGGTATACCATTCTGATTTTCCAGAACCCAGTAAATCCAAATCAAGTAGTAATTCAACTTCTAACATTGCCAAGTAAAGTTAACTTTGAACTGTGCTGTCAAAGAAGTAAGGCATATTATCCGGTCTCTCCACAGACCACACCAAATTCACTTCTTGTTTTTTACTCCGGATAAAGCAGTGAGTTTTACTGTCGTCATTTACATAAAAATTGGTTTTGTCCAAAAAACATAACTTTGGATCAACACTCTGGGTACTCCCCCAAATGGGTCAACTAATTAATTGCACATTTCCGAACGACAATCTTAATCGACTTCAGACATGTGGTGTAACAATTGTAACTTGTACGGATAAAACTGTGTTTTTGCAAGATATTCCATAGTGTGGTTCGAGGAACGCCCACTTCCAAGCTTGTTGGGCGGATTGATTTTTTGAACTTGCAGATACCTTTGCCACTAGCCCTTCCTTCCCCTGCCAACCCTTTCAATTTATCTGTAACGTATCTTTGCGAGAATTCTTCTCTTCCACCAAAAGGAGGATAATCTATACCCGCTTTTCAGTTGTGAATATTTTTCAGTCCTACAACAAGAAAACAGCAAAATTAGTAAAACCCTATGGTGCGGGACTTTTGGGACACTTTGTATAATGTGTCATATAAATAAATAATAGAATAATTACCTGTTCTTATGACTCCCTGCGCCAGTTTTCAAACATAATCATTCATTGATTCAGTGCTCATGTGAAGGACGAGTTTTGAATGGCTGCAACAGAGTATAGTCGCGTCGTTCTTCTGGCAACGTACAGTTGTACGTTTGCCCTGGGAATAGTGAGTTATCAACAAAAGACGTTTTACGTTCTTAACTTGTCATGGTGGTGTCACGATGTGGTAAGGATCCGTGTTGCGTGTGAGAGGAGTTTGTGGAAGTCAATAAATCCAGTCCTGACCTTGTGATCCATCAATCTACTATCTGGCATGAAAATATCTACATTTGAATCCATACAGCCTGCAGCTCACTTAGTGACTAATGACTACGAAAGGAAGCGGATGGATTTAGACAAAATTTTCAATCCACTTAAGTGTCACAGACAAACGTCATAATACGCCTATTTTGGGAACGGAACATCCAGTATGAAAAATATTCCCTTAAGGTGAACATCTTCTGTTCTGTGTCTTAGGACAAGGTTTTTGGTTTATGGAATTACCGCTACAAGACCAATTTTGGTATGTTACAAAACCTGATCTTAATTTTACTGCAAACAGATTCGCATAACTTCATTTTTGAACAAGATGGAGCACAGCCTTAATGACATGCGAATTGTCCGCGATTTCTTAAACGAAAAACTGTCTAAGCAATGAATTGGTCGAAAATACCTACAACAGACCTAAGTGTGATCCCCAGACATCAAGGTTCTTCTTGTGGAATATGTAAATGATCGTATTTTTGTTCAACCGCTACTCACTAACTTTTATAACCTTCAACATCAAAGAACAACATGGATCAAGTCATTGGAGCGGGATGTGATGATACGGGCATGGAAGGAATTCTCTTATTACATTGATGCAGATGGTAGTTACTAGTTAGATAGAAACTAATTTATTGTTAATACAATACTTGTGATAGAGCTGGTTGGTTGTATTACATTTCTGGAATAGCAATTACCAGTGGCGTACCTAGAACTTTTGCCGCCCGGGGTGGTATCCAATTTGCCGCCCTTTCTAAGTTAATCAATTGCTGGTTTTTATAAATTAATAAACATAAATAAATAATTGCAATTGAGACAGGTGGGGAACTTTCTTTACCATTGGATGTCATATTTAAATTAGGCAGTAATAAAGAAGGCCAAATAAGTTAAATATAT
>WYDF02105258.1:0-10523 GCA_009867245.2 Adranes taylori
GACATTTCCTATTTTATCATGGCGCTACAAACACAGGATACAGTTGTGGTTAATCCGCCAAATTTAAATCCAACACACTATATTAAAATAGAAATGTTTTTAGGTTAACTAACAGAATAATCGCTAGAATTCTCTCGTTTAATATGAACTTGATGACCGATGATAAACGGTATAATTCATATATTTGAAATAGAAGAATCTGATACAGCGTATTTATTTGTTTACTTATTATAACGTACCCAAATAATTGAAAAAAAACTGAATATGCATATAATTTTATACAAGAAGTATCATTTAAACATCACACACACATACCCCAAAAGTTTTATAGACGTCATAAACCAAATTGAGAGGTAGGTAGCACAAATCGTTTAGTCGCTATGTTCTAATATCTGGATCCAACAGGCAAAGGATCAATTCCGCGCGCAGCATTTTTATCTTTTATATACCACACACGTATGCAATACGTATAAGCACAGTATAATTATATTTCATATACCATATACGTATAAGGTATATTATATTTCAAATACCATACCTATGCAATACGTATAGGCATATTTATTTCATATACCATATACATATACGTATATAATACTTATAGATATAGGTTTTATGTTTTGTCAACTTTTTTTATTTCTCCTTAGTACGTCTCTTATATTCACATAAGTGCAAACCATTTCTACGTAATTCAAAGAGGAATAATTTACCACACAAAGAAATTTTCAAAATAATTTTTCTTGCTCAAATATTTAAAAGAAATTCGTATTTCTCGGTGCCTGTGCGTACGGATGTATACATGTATGTACCAATTAAGTGACTTTAAAAAATCGCTCATCATAGCACCGGAGTAGTTTGACTTTGAAAAAAAGTCGGAAAAATTAAAATCGGGAACGTATATTAGTGTAAGGGACCTCAACTGTGTCAGTGTGAGCAACTGAATGTACTTCACCAGTTTTTAGCAGTAATTTTTTTTGAAAACTTTTTAGTAACACCTTGTATATTTTTTACATTTTGGTAGCTCTTGTAATTCTATTTAAATACCTAATAACTTAAAATTTCGCAACTTGTCGCTATGGCGACAGACATTCAACAATCATTTTATATACATGTAAGGCTACATAATAGTAGCTCATATATGCAAAGTTACAGGAAAAATATTTTACGTTATATGAGACATATAAACTGCTTTTGCAGTTGAATAAATGTTGTTATCAGTGGCGGGAGTACATTATAATTGTGGGAGGGATTCAAAATGATTATTTTATTGAGAAATTCAGTTTTAAAATTAGAAGACTGAAATTTAGAAGACTGTGCGCGACGTCGGGAAATTTAAAATCTTTAATATATCTCAGGAACTATAAAAGATAGGACACTTGAATAAATTATATTATGAAGGCCACAAAAAGCTCGATCAATTTTATTTGAAAGAGCCGTAGGCAAATATGGGGACCAGGGGATTCATGGGTAGGCGATTTATAGGTTAGACTAATGTTGTTTAGTTTACCCTAAACACTATTGTGCTAATTGAATTTAAGACGACTTAATAGGTGACAGTCAAATTTGAAAAGTTCAACTTTTGTTTTATGCAAAATATAACAAGACGTAGGACTTCTAGTTTATGAAAGATGGGGTGGCGATCACGTCAAAGAATGTTTTTTATAGCTGCAGATATAAGGGAGCCACTTATATGACATTGTAGGCTTCTATATTGCTTTCATTTCTATTATACGTAGTATAATCATATCTGTTCTGTGATTTATCCATCGGTTAGTATCTTGAAAATAACTGGCAGATAAACGACGGTGAAAAGAAATAACCTTCTATTAGAGAGCTAACTGGCAGTTAAATGTTTAACTAACTGGTGCAAAAGGGCGTGTCACAACTATTTTGCTTGACATTGTAGCTGACATTGCGTTTGTGGTATAAAAGCGCTTTCAGCGTTTACTTATCCCGACTATTTTCTAAATCTGAACGCATCCTAAGTATTGTGCAATAATTTTTGACTTGTGAATAATATTTCAATGCATTTAACGTTTTGTACTTTTTATATCGCTAAGTATTTATAAAATAATTGACAAAAAATTAAATTATACCGGCTTGAAGAAGCTGAACCTAACTGGTTGCAGCAGGATAAAGCAGCCATTTACTTTCTGTATTAAACTGACAAATAGATTATTTTCAATATTGCACAGATTAAGTAGGTCAGCAAATTTTATTTTACATTCTTGCAGTGCAGTTCTATCTGCTAGTGCAGATCCGACCTCATAGAGTGTAATTTCGTTACGCTGATTTTAGTTCAATGTCAGTATAAGTACGTGAAGTCGCTAAGATCATATCATTTTGTCTTAAATAAAATGTAAAACATATTATTACTATAGAATTTATTTTAATTGCTAATCACAGAAACTAATGTACTTAATAATGATCTGTCAACTAGAAGCGACCTCTATAAAACTGTGTCATCTGGCAACTAAGTCTTTTCTCCAGTCCTATACTATTTTTTATTAGAATTTCCAAACCTATTATAACGTTTTCCATTCGACGGAACTAGGGTACACTGAGTTCAGTAGTAGCCTGACTACAGGAATATTGAAGACTGGCATCGTAAATGTTAAAATGCGAACACCTACTCACTCCTCTTATTTTTGATATGCTGCACTGAACCACTTCGTCTCCCGCTCTTCGTTTATGGAATTGTTATTGTTGTGGTTTTTTTTGATGGGTTTCGACCATACAAAATATCACAAATTGTCACCACAAAATAACACCAATTTATTTGATACCCTACCTATCAGCGTCGATGGCAGAGGCACGACGTTAAACCATATAGTCGGTAATAAGCCAAAATAGGCAGAAACAACCCGACTATAAATAAGCATAGAACAGAATATAACCTTCAAATAAGAGTAACTACCGTACGTATATTATTTTGTAATAGAATAAAAATGTCTATGAATCGCTATATGCACCCAAGAAATGTTTATAAACAACCTCCAAATTTTAGACAACTTGCCAAAGATTATCCGGATTTTAGGAAGCATGTGCACCAGGTTTATATTAATAATTTTTGTAAGATTTATTTTGTACTTATTTATGTTTTTTAAGGAGTTGTCTGGAAAAGTGACTATTGATTTTCACGATACAGCCACTTTAAGAGCTTTAACTTGTACTTTATTGAAAAAGGACTTCGATCTTGACATAGTATTACCATTAGGTAAATTAATCCCTACAGTTCCATTGCGTTTGAATTATATTTTATGGATTGAAGATTTAATGGAAATATCTGGTAATAATAATAATTTATCTGGTATTGATATTGGTACTGGTGCCTCATGTATTTATCCGTTAATTCAAGCGAAAAAAAATTCTTGGAAAATGTTTGGAAGTGAATTTGATACTGAAAGCATTAAATGTGCAAAAGATAATGTTGAGAGAAATCAATTGGAACATTTAATTACAGGTTTACTTCTATCTAATTATTATATGGAACTTTGTACTTCAACTTTTGCATTTTATTGTTTTCTTTTTATAAGAGTTTATAAAGTTATGATTCTTTTGGTTCAGATTGGAGCTTTCTGATCTTCAATCAAAGAGAATTATAACTATATGTATTATTTGGGAAACATGCTCGAGGAATCGAACCTATCCTTAAATATCTAGTCATATGCTAATGTAATTCAATTTTTAAAAATTTTCCAGAAATTAGCATGATGAGCTTCGATTCTCTGAGAAAAGCATATGTTTTCAAGATACAATAATTTTTATACTAATTTCAAATAATCAAGCCAAGTTGCAAATTTATAATAAAATATATCATCAGTGTTTACGTGAAATATTTCAAAAAATTTTTAGTTGGTCAAGTGTCAAAAGAAACTGTATTAAAAGATGTTGTTAAATCCAATACGTATGATTTTTGTATGTGTAATCCGCCGTTTTTTGCTACCACTGGTGAAACGATATTTGAGAATAAACGCAGAAAGAGTTCAAGAGCAAAACCGGGCAATGCATTTTGTGCAGCGCCCAGTGAAGTTATTATAGAAGGTGGAGAGATTGCATTTATAACAAGGTTGATCGAAGAGAGCAAGGAATTGAAAGAAAATGTAAGGTACATTTAAACAAATATAAGTAACATTATTTTTGTTATTTGTTCTTGCAGAATTTGTGAAAAAAATATTTTGTATACAAATGTCTTTACGACATTTTGGTACAGCACTTTGTTCCCGAATATTATAGTAACACTACAAATATGAAAAATTATTTTTGTTTCAAAATATAGCTCGAAGTTAGTAAAATTTTACTTATTTAATATCCCTGTAAGGATATCTGCATTTTTCAAGATGATTTCTAATGAATTTATAAGGTTGGCCACATGTTTATTTTCTGCTCACCTGTAAACTGTAGTCACTGCACCCCGCTGCGTTCTGTTAATATAGTAATTTAATTTAATCCCTAATAGTAGATATTAACGTCTCATAAATGGTTATTTTCTTACCTCTTAATGGCATATTGTAAAATATATATATTTGTAGGATCTACACAACAATGATTGGGCATAAAAGAAGCCTCGTACCACTAAAACGTCTATTGCGAGACACAGATGTGATCAGTTTTAAACAGACCGAATTTTGCCAGGGCAATACTACACGATGGGGTTTAGCATGGACGTTCTGTGATATAGATTTACGTAAAATACCACATGCTACTCTCAGCGCCTCCAAAAAAGAAAAACGCAATAGAACTGAATTTATAATTGAGGAGAAAACCACGAAAGATATGGAAGATTTTCAGAAAAAAATTATTGAAATTTTATGCGATTTAAAGGTATATTGAAATGTTATTATGACATACGATAAACTTATTAGTATAATTTTATTACTTCGTTATTATTAAATTTAATTGTTTTTAATAATTAATCAAATGATTCTATTAAATTTATCTTAATTGATTTATGTGTTATGATTTTGAAGATGGATTTCAAGGAGTTGAGACATACAAAGAATGTAATTGCGTATAATTTATTGGCGAAAGCGAATACTTGGTCCCATCAGCGACGTCTTAGAAGAAAACTGAAACAAGAAGAGAATCAACGTTTAACTGAAACATCGGATGCTTCAGTATGTAATGAAGTTAGTTACAGTCCCGAGAAAGAAATTACAGTTGATCACGAAGAAAATGATTTAATGTAAGCAATTATTACGTCACGTCTGATTTAATATAGGTAGAAGGTATTTCAATCATAGCAAGATCTAAAATTCAGCATCACTAGCATATTGAGAGATGCAGCGCTGGATGATCTGTAGATTCTAAAATATTTGAGAATATCTATAATATTGTTTGGTACATTAGGGTGGTACTCGCCCGTGTATGATGTTAAGGTGGGGTAGTGCAACAAGGATGGAGTGAAATTATTCCTAAGTGCAAAAAGTAGGAACCACTCCACTCGTGACCAAGATTAGAAGCTGAGCAAATGCTTTACACTTTAATGGGAATTAAATTCTAATAAACTATAACTTTATTTCACTTTACTTAAGTTCACTATTTCACTTTACATATTTCAGTACATTTAAGATTTAGCTATTGGTAATTTGTAACGGGCTTTTAGAAATAAAAGAAGCATCAATTAATATGCATGAAATAAAATATTAAAATAATAATGTCGATTTCAGATACAACGCATGAAACATAATAAGTTTATTCACGAAACAATAAGTTTATTCACAAAAGATACGAAATACAATTAATAGATAGCTTCAAATAAATCAAATATAAAATTAATCAGAAAACAAAAGTTTAAGTAAGTTTGACTAATCCAGAATAAATCATAAAATAATGAATTTTCGGTGTTGTAGTCCACATTTTAATTGAATTAAAACTAAGTATCCCAAAACTCGATTTATTGATTAAACATTCTATGTATTCTTCAGGTAAAACCACTCGGTAACCTATCCTCAAGCTCCTCCCACTCCCTATACTTCACCCATGTTTTTACCAGACCCACAACGTCAAACGAACCTGCCCATTCACGCAATTCCTTCATACTTATTTTGTTCCTCAAACCGACAATATTCCAACACATTACTCTCAAACATCTATTTACAAAATCCTCACCCTCTATATTCTCCACTCTCTTTTCATTCATTCTCAAATCCACCCTTTTCTCCTTACCCCTCACCTCCCTTCCTTCATTAGCCTTTTCTTCCTCTTTTGTGAATCCTCTTTCCTATATCCTTCCTCTTCCTTCTCCTCTCCCTTTTACGTCTCCAGATCAGTGTTTGGCCACTTCTTTCTTTCGCCATCCCTTTTCTTCCATATCTCTATCTTTTCCCCTTCACCAACTACTCCTGTCCCCATTCTCCACTTCTTTCCTCCATATCCCGCCCTATTATCTTTCTTTTCCTACCTATTTCGTCCTCCATTTTTATCCTCCTTTTATCTTTCCTCCTCGTCATCCCATTTCCACAATTTCTCCCCCATCCACAATTTCCTATATCCAATCTTAAACCTCAATCTTAACTCTCATTGCAATCAATCTTAACTCTCATTGCTTCTCTTGTGGTCATTCACATAAATTTTTATCTTCTTCTGTATTTCCCTTTCTTTTCAAGGCATGTTGTCTTCTATGCATACTTTGCTACCTTTTAGTAAACCCTTTCCATAATCTCCATTTTATCTCCCCATGATATCAGCCTCACCATTATCACCCTACCTCTGTCCCGATTTACTTCTTTTCTCATCATAGTATTCAGACCATTTTACTGAGTACCCCATTTTTCTCCACAATTCCTTTATATATAAGTTGCCTTGCCCTACATCTTTTACTCCATACACATAATAATATTATTTTTTCTTACCGAGCTTTCTCTCATCTCCACAGTCTTCTCTAAGTCATTCAGTCGCCGCTATATTCAACCCGCTTCTCCTTATTTCAACCCGCTTCTTTTTCTTTTATTTCGTTCCTCCATTCCTCTATATCCTTTCTGATTCTGTAGTTTTCTTCTCTTTGGTTTTTTGCTCCCCTTTGATCTCCTGGTCACACCTTATCTTTCTTATTTCCCTCAAAATTTCCTCTTCGAAGAAAGTCATTCCATCTATCTTCTTTTTTTTTCTAGCTTGAACTGTTTCCTTCATATCACTTTCCGGATCTTCACCATCCTTAGTCCCACTGCTTATATTCCTCGTTCCATATTTGCCTAAACTCATTTTTCACTGCAGGTTTATATTCACGTTCTTTGATATGCACAATATTTATACGCGCCTACACACGCGTTCGGTTGTTTTTTGTTGCTATAAAACGCTATTAAATTAAACTGTTTACTTTCAGATCTCACGTGTGTTTCGCTATTTCCTGTTTTTTCACTAATTTTAATTGCTTTTCTTTCTTTTCCTTCAATTTGACTATCAATTTCTTAATTTAACTTTCATCATATTAATAACTATCAATACTGTCTTCAAAACAATATATTCTATGGAGCACGAAATAACCTACTGCTACGAATGAATACCAGCAACCGAATTCACAAGATATAGATGTACTATTTTTTACCTTCGTTTCTTGATATCTACTCTGCAAGCAAATTTATCTTCCAATCATCAATCATACTATACCATTGTGACGCTGTCGAAAGACTGATATTTCATGATTATGTTGTTAGCGCCCAAGAATTTCATAAGCTGATATTTTACAATGCAGCTTATTTTACAATTTTTTCTATCGCTGCCACTAAATTTATTGGGCGGAAATTTTCGGCTTTAGTTGTATTTGAGACTCAAGAATTGGTACAAGTTGGTATATCTTGCAGTTTTTCGATACTTGTCCGGTTTGTAGACAATTATTTACAAAGTTCCGAAGAGGAGAGGCAATTATTTCAAAGGTTTCTTTTATCAATTTTAAACTTAATTCGTTTCATGTTCCTCTATTTTTTTTGTGCAAATACTATCTTTCTTAATTAATTTAAACTTATTTCTTTAAACTCTGTGAATGCTATACTAGATTAGGTTATTTCAGTTTCATTTTTCCAGTCATTGATTTTACCGTTACAAACATTATTTATACTTTGTATAAAGTATTTGTTGAAGTTATTTACTATATCCTCATTGCCTTTTATCTCTGAAGTTCCGAAAGTAATTTTGCTTTTTATGTCTATATTTGATGTAGACGTAATACTCTCTATAGTTTTCCACATGTTTTGTGCGTTATGTATTATCGATAATTCGTTCATAATGTTTGGCTCTGTTATACCTGATGGTTTTTGTAACCTTATTTCTTTTAGCTCTATATTCCAACCAATCTTCATTCCTATATACTGCTTTAGCTTTCTCATGCTATATTATGCTCTCTTTGTGTCTTATACACTACTCATATTGATCGTTTTTTACTTTATATTTTTTGATTGGACATGCCCTATTGAGTGTTCCGAAGAGGTGAGTTATTGTGAATGTTTTCATACAAGATATTGGTATCTGTCGTCCCATAATTCCAATCCATAGTTATCAATTCCTGTCATATCTCATCCTAATTTAATTGTCTTTTGTACACAAACTTCTTTATAGGATTTTTAGTTGAAGACAGTTTAACAACCAACATTTCACGGTTTGTGATTTTATCCATACTTTTTAACGTTACTTTGCATTCCTCAATGTTTCTGAAAATCAAATCTATAGTTGTTTTCGAGGTTTGTGTTACCCTAGCTGGCATTGTAACTCTTTGTTTCACAATATAAGTTCTTAAAGCTGCTTCAATACGCTTCTTTAAGTGCTATTATTCTTCATCCAATCTATGTTACAATCCCCTATAATTATGTATTTCTTACCCCTGTCAAATATGGCTCCAATCACTTTTCCCAGAAATTGGCAAAACACTGCGTCACTCGCGCTTGGTGAGTGATAAGCTACACCTATGTTATAGTACTGTTATAGTAATAGTACTGTTTTATCTTTACTTCAATCAACGTAGTAAACCACTAATTTTTCTCCAATTTACTTGCTTGTAGACAATTATATTCTATATCCTCTCTAACATATATTACCACTCCACCTGTTTGTCTACTAGATGATTCATTTCTAATAGTTCTCTAATTTTTTATTGCTATTTCACTATCGTATATGTCTTTTATTACATGCGTTTCTGATAAGCATACGGCAATTGGGTTATTTTATACAACCAAATTAGCTATTTCATTAAAATTACTTATTAGGCTTTGTACATTTAAGTAAATGACATCTTGTGTACTTGGTTGCTATATGTAAGCAATTTTCTCCTTTTCTTGTTGTATCGCTTTTTTGTACCCTTCACAAACATCTTCCCATACACCATGGCTTACACTTAGGTTTGTTCCATGTCTCTGGTTTGAATCGATACAGTTTATACAATATTTTTCGATTTTACTGCTCCAGTTATGACAGGTATTTGTTTTATGCCTACCGCTACACAATTCACAGTAAGTATAATTGTACAGACCCTATTTCGCTATGTGGTTATAACCACTACATTTATAGCATCTCTGTCATGTATATTTTCTTCCGCATTATATCAAGTGAGTCCAATATACATTTTATAGCTGTCTTTCACAATTACAAACATATTGAAGAGTTTTGGACTTAATTGTATGATCACATTAAAGGTGTTTTGTCCTGATTTTTTTTTTGCTAATAATCATTATTTGATCTTCCCAATTTTTCGCATTATTTGTATTCTGACGAAAACTATTTTGTTTACTAGGTCATAATCATCATATAGGTTGTCGACGCGATGTATCTTAATGCACGGTAGCTTACTTTCCACTGCTTCAACAATAAATTTCTTTTCCAGTACGTTTCCGAGTTTTGAGTTAATCTCATTGTTACTTTTGCCATCTCCCCTACAACGCAGTAAGTAGAATGCTCCATCCTTGGCTAGTTTTCCTATATTAATTCCAAAATCAATGTTATTGAGATTAGCATTTTGCATTATTAATTTCAAGTCAGCATCTTGATTTTCGTTTGCAGAAAGCTTTATCTTTGCTACTACTTTCTCTTCAAAGTTTGCATTGGCAGGATATACAGGGTGCGGCGAAAGGTATGCTCGGATTTGGGGGAGCAATGAAAAAAAAACTTGAACTTACAGATTTGATTTTTGTTGTTATTAAATTCGGTACTAAAAACAGTTTTATTTTTCCTTGTTTTGAATACGAATTCTGCAAGATGGCGGCCTTCAGTAGCGATGCACTATTTTAGCCCATTTCTAAAATTCCTGGCTGTTTTTCAACACATATCAAGCGAAATGGCGTTCACCTCCTCGTCAATGATGGTCTTCAGTTCTTCTATTGAGTCGGGTCATCTCTTGAAAACTTTTTCCTTGAAAAAGTATTTTCTTTACTGGAGAGCTGCGAACATAGGTGTCATCGCTACAAATAATCAATTGCTACTGTAGACTAGAAACAGAAGCATGCATTTGTGCATGCAGGCGAAAAAAAATCTGAAAAAGCTTCCGGAAAAAATTCTCTAAATGATAGTGAAAACCTGAAAACCATATCAAAATTCCT
>WYDF02105269.1:0-10523 GCA_009867245.2 Adranes taylori
TTGATTTCTTTTAATTTTTCTTTTTCTTTCACATGTAGTGTATTTTATGTAAATTATGCCAATAAAGGTTATTATTAAATAATTAATTAATTAGTATTGGTCACTGGTGTTGAGCTTGGTTCCTTCGATAAAATTGAACATTTGAAATTGTTCCAAGAGTGATTGTCGGTTCTGAGAGGCTGATTGTAAGTTGATGTTGAAATCTCTTGTTACTATTGTGACAGTTATCTTTGTTCGTAATATTCAGGACAGTACATCTATAAAACCCTCAAAATCACCTAAAGGAGGTCTGTATATTGATAGTAATATTAACTTTTTGTCAATGATAACCGATGCAATTTCACATTCTACTGATTTATTGATTATTTCCTTGGTTAGTGACAAGACTTGCAACTCTGTCGTTTACTAGTACCATTGAACCACTATGCTTCTTAGCGGTCCTGGGGTAGAATGAAATAATTTGATAGTTTTTCAGTTGTAACCAGCTAATCTCCTCTGCTGCAAGTCAGAGTTCGTTGATGCTTATGTTTTTGTTTAGGTTCTCCTATATTAATACGTAGGCATTTCATGTTTATGTGAAAGTAAGATATATTATTAATGTGTACCTCATGATTGCTCTGATTTTTTCCTATACATTTTGTCATAAAGTTCCAAGTGTTTAGGTGCCCATCACTGATGGTGTTAGCTTCCGAAAAAAATGGTTTCAA
The DNA here is from genome assembly GCA_009867245.2 of Adranes taylori. Lineage (NCBI taxonomy): Eukaryota > Metazoa > Arthropoda > Insecta > Coleoptera > Staphylinidae > Adranes > Adranes taylori. The sequence goes on from WYDF02105269.1 coordinate 708, forward strand.
AATTATATTTTCTGGCTAATTTTCGACATTTTTTAGGGCATTGTAGTATTTGAAGTCTGTGCATACGGTGAATACCGGTAAGTTGCTATTTATTCCATCTAACTTTTGGCAAGTAAAATCCTCGCTGTTGATAATTGATTCAACATGGTTTTGTACTTCCTCTATATAGTGTTTTTGGCACATTTTTTAATAATGATATAGCATTTCTTAGATTCAGCTTTAATGGAGTGAAAAGAGCCCTTGCCATTTGCCAATAATTGTTTCCATGGTTTTTTCTCATCTCTTTGGTCGGAATCGATGAGAACAGGGGCTGTTTTCCTGGCTCGTCCGAAGATTGAGTATTAGCACTAGCGGGTTGGTCATTTAAATTATGATCAATATAAGACTGTTCTTTGGATTTGTTATTACCATTGTACCATTGTATGATATTGGTTTTGCCGCTGTTGCTGAGTATGTGTGAATTATATTTTCATCTGTTTTTTTATTTTCATCGTGGATGCTTGGATGTACATTCGATCCATCCGTGAGCATGTTTTTCTTGGTTTTATTGTTTTTAAATTTACTGCTATTATTACCGATAGCTGTTGCTCTATTGACATTAGTGGTCTTGAGCCCTTGTTCTAGTTTATAATGAATACCTTAATTTACATTAGTAGGTGTTAGTTTTTCTCTTCGTTCTGAATCGTTAGGTTTAGTAATTAGAGTGTACATACTTTCTGTATGAATTCCGTTCATATACTGGAAGTCTAAAGTTTTATTATATAAATCAAACGATGATTGATTTACTGATGACCATGTTATCTTCTAAATATATAGCAGAGAAAAGTCAAATCGTGTTAGAAAACCTTCAAATGTCTTAGCTAGGGCATGGCCGCACTCAGCATTCACAGATTTCTCGAGCAAATAAATCATGATATGTTGTTTCGAAGATCATTAGGCATCAATGGTAATATAGTAAACTCCTGATTATTCGGCAAAATAGGGGGGCCTTATTGATGAGGCTGATCCGCAACATGGCTGAAAATAGGGAACAAACAAAAAATATTATTCCAGCTTAAAAACTTGAATGTATTGTAGAGTAAAATGTAATGTCATATCGAACTCCTACGCGTAAAGTATACAATAAGACGAATATGTTCCAATTGAAGCAGCTCATATTCGTCGAAAATGTGAAATACATACACCAAATCAACAATAAAATTGTAAACCCTCGATCGAACTATCAAGAAATAAACAAAGTCATAGCATAGAAACCAGACAAAAGAACCACTATCATGTACAAGAAATACGGATAAACCGAAGAAGGAACGATATAACATATAAGGCAGTCTAACAATACAATTCTATTTTGGAAGAACTAACCTCAATCAGGAACACAAACAATTTAAAACAATTTAAACTAAAGGTATTATTCATCACACATCAAAACCAAAAATACAAACACAATTCTAGAGACTGGGAGGAGATTCAATACCCTCAAAGTATCTTACCAATAATAAATTAATATAAGCACATTAAATTATCATTATAGTTACATAAGTATCAAATGGTTACAAGAATAGAACATAACTTTAGATCATAAATATATACATTGGCCAAGTAGATTATATACAAAAAAAAAACAGATAGCAAATTAATCTCTAATACCAGTTCAGTACTTGCCTGAGATTAAAATAAACAAGAAATTAATTATCTTTGGGTTCTCCCAGTTTAACCAAATGAATTTCAAATATCTTTTAAAAAAATGATTAAAAATAGTTAAGCAAAATGCTGCACAAAAAAATTTAGACAAAGTTTAAGTAAATAATTAAACTTCCTACAAAGCAACCACTACGTGCATATATATATGAAAAAATACTAACTCTCGATAATATATCAAAAATGTCTCCAATCATATTCAATTTCGGATATCCAATTCCATCTAACGAGAACTTCAAAGTATGAATCAAGATCATGCACAGTGCTATAAAATCCAACAGTAAACTCACGGTAAACAATTTCGTAATCGGATGTTTTTGTATGCGCACCGCGTGTAATTGCAACGGCACCAAAATCATATAACACAACCAAAATATCAAATACAATTCCAACGTGTTTTGTTTATCAAACGAGAATTGATAGGAAAATGCACTAAACGTTGATGCATTCGGATTTCCATTCACCACCCATATATCGTAATTGATTTCGTATTGAGCGCCACCGCCGCCGGGAGGTTCATAATAATGCCAATCGCATGTGGTTTCATTACGATAACATGACACAATCGATAGATACCAAAATGTTGGTTGTTTAAAATTTTGTATAACATATGTAAATTGATGTCCTTTGATCACATTCCACGATTGATCTTCATCTACACATAGAGCATCTTTCCGACAAGGTATTTTCCTTAATAAATCCTTTCCAGATGGGTAGCACTGTTTATTAAATGCGATATGATTTAAACGATTAAACATATCATGACATGCCTGTTTCTTACTAAACAATACACGATTTGCATAGTACTCTATAAAATACGAACGATCTAATACTGCGAATGTTATAGGTACATCGAAATGTTGATTTGATGTGATATTACCAAATATGTAACTGCTTGTGGAATCTTTATGATCGCGATCAGTTTTTTGAGAGCCATATTTTAATAGAAACTTAAAGAAATTCTTACTTTTGAATGTACCTTTTAAATGAACACATTCTAGAAATTCACAATAGATTAAGGAAATAAACACTACTGATATTAATTTAGGTTTAAACATTATGAGTTATTTAATATTTATATGCTTTTAGTATCAAGTTTCTGTTAGGGTTTTATTTACTTTCAATCTGTTTGTGTAAAAAATTTGACACAAATGTAACTTTTACGATTTGTGATTGAAAAAACAGCTGTTCAATTTTTTTTGGGATTGAGATTTTCACTTGGCTAATCTGTCTCATTTGACCGGTTACGCCGGCGCTAATATTTATATGTTCGGTATTTGGTGTAATAAAAATCGTTAAAATAAGTTTTGGAATATTTGTTTAATTTAATATTCAAAAAGTTAGTACTCAAATGGCTAAATACTTTTCAATTATTATAACAACGATAGAATGTGCTAACATAAGGTAGCTAAAAATCATATGACAGTTATAAAAAAGAAAATTAGGATACTCTTAAAAGAACTAGTTAACATAACACATTTTATAATTAAATGATTATTATATAATTTAATAACACAAAACTTATCACATTAAATATAAAAAAACTATATATTTTTTCAGTAATATAGAACGATAGTACCTCAGACATGGGTCTTTACAAAAGTTCTGGGCACCCTGGGTGTAAAAAGTTTAGTATAAATCTAATTATTTTTATTACCTATAAACTTAAATTAAATAGTTTTATTAATTTGGCAAACTTTCGTTTAATTAATAAACTTCATTAGGCTAAAATAGAGTATGAAATGTTTTGATTCTATATAAAAACAGAATTATATTATTCTACGTGCCTTTTTATGCGTTTCTGATAGACTTAGGTTGTGTTTTTGTTCTTGGTTAACTTAGGTTAGGTGAGGTTGACAGATTTGTGTTGTGTGATTGTTGTTGGTTAAGTTAGGTTAGGTGATACTGACAGAGGAATTGGTGTTTTATTTATGTAGTGGTTATTGTGCGATAGATAGGATAATTATTTGTCTTTTTTGTAGTTCTAAATTAGGGGACCTCGATTTGTAGTCTGTTGAGTTGATGGGTCCGTTTCGTATGTTAGTCCGTTTACTTAAGTTTTTACACTCTGTTCTATAGTTTACGCTATTTTTGTTTTCTTTTATATATTAATGGATTCTAATATAAGCCATTTTTTGTGGTTTTCGGTTTTCTTTGTGTTTTGCGGCGAAGTCCTTTTTATAGTTGATAACTCCATTATAGAGATATTGTTAGATTAGGCAGATAAATGCTTCTATTCAGTTTTTACAATTGGTTTGATATATTTTGTTTGAGTTATGTCCTTTAATGTTTTAATTTTTTAGTCTTGAAAATATTGTGTGTATTTTACTGTCGTTGTAGAGACTGCTTCCGCTTAACATCCTACTACGCTACTTCCGATTAACATCCCTCTAATATACCAATACAGTGTCAACAATCAAGAAACATGCATCACATTCAACCACGAAGTAGAAATAGATAAAAAATTAGAACTCTTCATTGTGACCAAATTTTCACTTATTCTGACCAACTTTTGACAAAATCTAACATTTTAATCAAATTTTGACAAACTGGTGGGAAAGATTTGACAAAGTTGGAGAGAGGTTTTGACGAAATTTTGTCAAGATTTTAACAAAATGTGGACACGAGTTTGCAAGATTTTTTACATTTGTACAACATTCTGACAAAATTTTTGAGAAGAGTGATAACAGTTTCACATAACTAACAAATATGGACTAAATTTTAACTAAATGATTAAAGGATTTTGAGTAGGGTTTAACGAAATTCTGACAGGATTTTGACAAAATGTTAACATTATTCTATGTTGATTATCCGCAATAATGATAATACACTATAAACAGATTGGTACACCTGAAACCAACTGCTTCAGGAAGACTCATACATTTAAATTCTTCACATCAAAAGGGCCACAAACTTTGCATAATAAAATCACTTCGCCACAAAATTGCCGTAACAAGCGATGAAACATTCTGGAATAAAAACATATAAATTGTATAGAACATCCTATTAAAAAACGGTTACAACTCAAAAACAATAAACAAATTTATTAACTTACAGAATATCAAAACAATTAAATAAAATCACACCAACCCAAATGTAAATCCAAGCACAAACAACATCATAACAGTAAACGATTTTTCTAAATCCCATTTGCAAAAAACCTATTCCAGAAAAAAATACTTGAAAACGAAAATACAGCCATTAACTATAACGACAATAAAATAAACACAATATATTTAAAATTAAATAATAAAACATTAAAGGATAAAACTCAAACATGATACATCAAATCAATTGTAAAAACTCCACGGGAACATATATAGGTCAAACAAAACAATATCTCCACATACAATTAATAACCATAAAAATGATTGCACAGAAAAGAAAACCCAAAAACTGTACATTACTTGAAGTACATCAGTAATACACTACTTCTAACAAAACCACGACTTCGACATAGACAAAGTAAAAATCCTTGACAGAGAAATAACCAACAAAAACGTCTCAAATTAGATTTCATTAATATAAAAAGTAACTCAAATAATATAAACCATTGAACAGATTATAACCAATTAAGTAAGATATAAACAGACTCAACAGATTATAAATCAAAGTCACCTCATTTACAACTACATAGAAGACAAATAACTATTCCATTTACCCCAAAATAAGATAACCACAGATAGATAAAACAGTTAGCAACAGCACGTCAGCTTAACCATAGCTCTATAAAAATAGTATATATGCAACCTTCAGTAAAAAATCAAATAAGACTATTACTTAAAAGCCAAATCAAAATACCAGATATAATGGAAATATAAATCACCAATAAAACGTGAAAATAATTCATTATCACCAACCTTACATTTTAACAATATAATTGAAATAAGCATATAGACAATAACCAAATCTTAACAAGTTACTTTACAAAAATCACATTATAACTTATTTTAAGCGTATGTTTATATTTGCTTCTTTATTTTATGAGTAACTAATAGACCTGATAATGCTGTTAAACAAAACCAGGTGTTCAAAAATAAACTGAATAAGGAAAAACAATTATTTAGTAACATCATTAAATTTCGATGCGAAACACTAATTTGAAATTAATTAGAATAAAGCGCATGTTCTTTATTTATATGCACACTTCATAGATGGTGCACGTATCAATTGAATAAGCATCATATTCGTCTTTTTCGAAAGAATGAATGAATGAATTTAAGTAAATCAAAGTTAATAATATTGTCAATATCCTGAAAGTTCATGAAATGGATCCAAATGGGCATAAATCTCGAAGTACCTCGAATTTGTGTGCTAAATACATACTGAATGTAGATCAGATCGTTTAATGCTTTAAATTATTAAGCAAAAACCAGTATTATGTTGTACTTATAAGGTAAGTTCAGTAATTATTGTACGTATTTGTGTATTTACTATACATTTATAACCATTTCACTCACTACATAGGCAATACTTATTCGTCGATATAAATAAAGTAAATTGTTCGATCTTTTTCTAAAATCTACAAACAAATGTATGCAAAAGAATTAATTTTTAATTTATTTACCTTGTTTTAGATACGAGCCACGATCCGTATAAAGTAGACACAAAAAATGTCTGGTGGTGCGAAGAGTAAAAAAAGTGGCCAGCAGCGCCAGGGCTGGGAGGAGGCTGGCGCTGAATTTTATCAGGAAAGTTATCCGACTGGTGAATATGATTTAGCCGATAGTACGAAACATTTAACAACATTACTGCCAAGTAAACAAAATAGGGCAGGTACGTGTTATAATAATTTATCTACTTGATTCTACTACTTTAAATACTTAGTTTTGAAAATTGAATAGGTAAAAAACTTTGAACAATTAAGAACCTTAATTACTGTAAGTTAAGCCAAATCGTAAAAACCTGATCGAATTTTTAATAAATTCTAGCTGCAACCATGAGACTGAGACCTAATACGACTGATACGCGAACATTTCGCCGCCATGTGCCGACGACGACGGCGACCGCACGACGACGCGAATCATCAACATTTCGTCGTGCTTCGATCACGAATGATGTACAAGTTGCCATGATGCCGGATCTATCCGATCCGGATATATCGAATGAGGAATGTATATGGCAGGAGATTATGGAGATTAAGGCAATGCCAATTTCAATGTCACAGAAACGGGAATATAAAGCAAAGATACAAGTAAGTAATTCGAAGCAATAAGGTTACGCAATTCACAACATGTTTTTGTTTTATATACCAGATATATTTATAGTACATGTAGGTAGAAGAAAGATATGGGATTTATGTTTTGAACATTTTTTTTTGTTTCATCTTAGTACGTCTCTTGTATTCATATCATTGAAATCCGTTTATACGTAATTTAAAGTGGAATTCATAAGGAATAATGTATCACAAATATTAATACACTAGACCATTTTCAATCGTCGAGTTTTATGTATATTGTAACTAAATTTAATTGCATATAATTTTTTTTTGTATTGTTTTCTTTGCATTATAATACTGTTAGTTACTCTGCCTTTATATTATTTTACTTGTAGGTAGTGATTTATTTATTTATTTTTATGACTTAAGCAAATTGTTATTAGTTCTCATTACATGTAAATATCAATTGCGTTAATAAATACGTTATGATATGACATAAAATTATGACAAAATGCTGTGAGAATTTTGATATAACTTTGAGAAGTTTCCACAAAATACAAAAATGTTGACAAAATAATTTCATGATTTTGACAACATTTTGACGATATTTTTACAAAATTCTGACAAGCTTTTGGCAAAATTCTGAGAAGATTTTATCATAAATGACAAGATTTTGACAACGTGTTGACAGGGTTTTGTCAAAGTGTTTGACATAATTGTTGCTACTATTCTGATACAATTTTGACAAAATTCCAAGATTTTGCCAAAATTTTTGAGAATGATACTGACAAAATTCTGACGAGTTTTTGATAAAATTGTGATGAGATATTTGGAAAATTTGGATAAAATAAAAAAAAAATCGCACATGATTTTCACAAAATTTTGTTCATATTTTAACAAGATTAAGAAGACTGGCCGAAGTCTGACAACATTTTAACGAAATACTGACAATTTTTGACAAAATTCTGATAACATTTACAATGATCAGATTGTTAAAATTTTAACAATTTTGCGCTGTTCATAAACTTGTAGCCAAATTTTCATTTATTCTGACGAACTTTTGACAAAAATATAACAACATTTTAATCAAATTCTGACAAAATGGTGGGAAAGATTTTGACAAATTTCTAGCGAGGTTTTCACGAAATGTTGTCGAGATTTTAGCATTATGTTGATAAGACTTACAAGATTTTGACAAAATTTTTGAGAAGATTAACAACATTTTGACATAACTAACAAAATATCGACTAAATTTGTAAAGGATAATTTGTAAAATGTGTAAAGGATTTTGACAGAATCTTAATAAGACAGAATTTTGATAAGATACGGTTTTTATAGAGTTGTGACAAAATTTTGTGAAAATTTTAACAAAAATCTGGGAAGACAAAGACTTTATCACAAATGTCTGACATGATTTTCACAAACTTTGACATAATTCTGAGAACATTTTAACATGATTTAGATTAAATTTTGAGAAGGTTCTGACAAAATGCTTCATTGATTACTACGGTACACATACAACTCATGTGATTGACAATTGTTTTTGACAAGACTGACCAAATTTAGGTGAGTTTTGAACAACGTTCTGACAAAATTTTGATATTTTTATAACGGGATTTTGATAAAAATTTTGACAAAAATCTGACATGATAGTAACATAATTCTAATCAAGTTTTCACAAATTTGAGAAGTGTGATGATGCCTTGGTTGGTAGATAAATTAAATCAAATAAAAGTAATGTTTTTTATTTACAAATATATATATATATATATATATGTCATGTTTGTACATGACAATTAATAAAATAAATGAATTGAATTAACATTGAATAAAACTAGCATCTATCAATAATCTACATTATTTTTTGTATAAGTCTTTTTTATCTTTCATATACCATACTCGTATATAATACATATAGGTGTATGAAAGATATAGGATTCATGTTTTCAGATTTTTTTCTATTTCACCTTAGTACGTCTCTTGTATTGAAATTACTGCAATTAGTTAATACGCAATTCAAAGAGGGTTAATTCATAAGGAACAATTTTGCATATAAATTTTTTTTCCAAAAAATGCTTTCTTGCTCAAAAAATTAACAGATTTTTCGATTTTTCAATGTGTATGTACGTATGTATGTTCAACAATTTCTCCTTCCCTATGGGATCGATTGGGATGAAATTCGGTACGCGTGTGCAGACGATGATTCCGCAGACGAGGAGTAATTTTTTAATAAATCCAATATGGCAGACATGAGCAATTTTTTTTGTTCAGATATTTCATATTCAAACTAGGAAATTTTATATTCAGAAATTTCGATTATCAAACTAGGACATTTTGCACACATGTAGCACTTTGTATTATGCGTCGAATAAAAAAGTCTCATGGTGCCAAATTTATAGAACTATGCCATTATAATTGCCACATTTGAAGTTTAATAAACTTTTTGAAATATCTCAGGAACGATAAATGATAGGACATTCGAATAAACTTTATTGTATAGGCTATATAAAAGGCCCTTCGATTATATTTGAAATATTTTTTCTAAAATTACAATTTAACATATATACAGGGTGTTTTTTGTTTTGAAAACTTTGCGGTCTATTTTCTCAGAAACTAGACGAATGATTTAGATTAAATTTTTTGTGCAGAAAGTTCCTTTAATACTTAAGCCATTAAGCGAGTTTAAAAAAATCGCACACGTAATCTTGGGTGTAATTTGACCTCGAAAAAAGTGTACTACCCTAAATATCTCGGTTTCTATGAAAGTTGGGGAACTTATGTTAGTGTAAGGGACCTCAATATTGCCAGTATGAACAACTCAATATGCTTAACCAATTTTGCGCAATGAAAAATGTTCAAAAACTTTTTAGTAACACTGTATATTTTCTTATATTTTGGTAGCCCTTGTGATTCGATTTACAATGATATCATCTGTAATAGGTCTCTTATAGTTCCAAATA
>WYDF02105291.1:0-10522 GCA_009867245.2 Adranes taylori
GGGCTCGAAACGTTTGCTGAGTTGTTGTTTTTTTCAATAAAACCTGATGTCCAATTACCGATGATTTTCATTTGATACAAGAAAATATTGTTTTAAATTATCTATTGATTTAATGTTTTTTTAAGGAGAATTGTGTATGCCGCCCGAAATAATTTGCCGCGTCATTTTACCACTACTGTTTTAAGTTAGTTACTGTGTACATAACAATGTTCAACATGTCTGTACATTGAATTAGAGAAATTGTTTTAGAATATATATCAATATGATGAAATAACTAAAAAAAACAAGTTGAAATGTTTCATGATAACAATTACCTCTTCATTAGTCTTTAGTTGTATTATTAATTAACATAATAATTAAACTACTTAGTAATTACTTCATAATTATTACTACGTAAATTGGGTATCATATATAAACGTAAGTTACCAAAACTTCATCATTTTTAAGAAAATTGGTACGACCAGTGTTGCAAAATACCTCACGCAAATGTCAAAACCATTGTCGACGGTAATCATTTGTTAAAAATATCCTCTATCGCCTTCAACATCCATTATATCGTCTTAAAGTATGAAGACGATTGCACAGATAAGTTATTTCTCAAGTTGAGAACATAAAATTTTCTGACTTCTGGGTCTAGTTACATATAATGCATCATTGCGTGGGTGAGGCATATGAACCTAATAAGCATTAACCTTTTATTTTACTTAAGTTCATTTCAACAATTTATTTTACAGATTAATAATTTAGACAGAAATATATTTAAATGAGAGTTCCCTTTTAGGGTGGCGCAATTGACGTGTGACTTTACTATTTTCGTAAAATTTAATATCTATTCATATTAAAACTAATAATTACTAGTAGTTAATTCCTTAAACTATTTAAATACGAATTTAAGTAAAGTTAACTAAAGTTAAAGAATATTAGAATTGAATTCAAATAAAAATATAAAGTGTTTGGTTAGCTTCTGATCCTGGTCGCGAGTAGCGTTGTTTCTACGTTTTGCACTTTAGAAATAATTTCACTTAGTCATTGTTGCACTTAACATTATACCTAATACGAGTACTATTTCTAATACAACATGACCTATATGCTGGAGGTGCCGGATAAATTTGAGAAGAACACTTCGGAAGAAAACACAGAGAACTGGAGAAAATATAAAACAATATTTCTATGTTATAATCTATGTCATAAAGTAGACTCACAAATGTCAGTTCTGGATATCATCGACCTTCTTGAGAGGGGATTGTTACAGGAATATCGTGAGAAGTTTAATTTGATAGCTAAGGAAAATACAACACTATCGCAATTAAGGAAAATAATATATAAATTGCATTATCTTGAAAAATGAGCAAGAAGCAAAACACATTAGAAAAATTAATATGGAGAGAACTAATTAATATGATGAACCTCAAAAATGCAAAACAAAACTAAGTTGAAGACACGAAAATGGGAACTACAATTTTATCGCAATTAAAGACCGGAATGAGGTGGAACAACTTATAAGTTTTCATAATAAATATGATAAAGCTCGACATAATAAATATGATGAAATCATTTTACGGAAGACATTAAAAATTTTCGAACATTTTTGAAAGTATAGTTAATACATATATGGATACTGTGTTTATCATCTATCACACCCAAGATGTAATGTTAAACTATTTTGAGGGTGTTGGATGGCGATAAAGTAGTGTTCAATTCATCACCTCGGAACGTGTTGGCTTTTTGAATTATTATATGTTGAGATTTAAAAACTGCATGGGTTTAAATGTTATTTCCTTTTTAACTGTCCAGTCCAATGGTCTATTACAATTTAGTTCAATATTAAATTGTCTAATGATACAATGCTGAAAATATAATATTTTTATATATAGTGCGTGTAGCATAATTTTCTTTCAATTGCCTAACGGTACAATGGAAAAAATACAACATTTTTTGAGAAATTACATCTATTGTAGAAGCTCTGTCTTATTGAAAATATTCAATTTAGTGTTTACATCTTTATTTGACTAAAATCTGATTTTCTGGTTAAGACATTTATTGCTATCACTGTAGTTTGAAATCAGTCATTTTGAATGAGCCATTGGCATGTTTATTTACATTCACGTCGATGTTATGCGGAGATTCTTTTATAAGCATCACTATAAGCAAATATAGTCGTGCGTTCAAAATTAGCACGAACCAGATTTGATTCAATCCTATTGCAATTATTTTTGCAATCCCATTGCAATATATGCTATTGCATAATATTTTACATAGGAAATACTCATGGTTTTTATAGGTAGATTAAAATTTATGTAATTCTTTCTAAATAAAAAATATCACAACATTTGAACGATCGGAAACAATAAAGATCAATTTGGCGTGTGTACCACAGGATATAAATATGATTAACAGAAATGAAATCTATAAAGCCTGCAACATCGTAGAAGTGTCGCCTCTATATCTGTGGGGCAAAACTAAACACGGTATTCTTCTGGTTTAGAAGTGGGAAATATAAATAACTTTTTATTATAATTATAACATCTGTTTTAGATTAGACTCGGTCTTCTTTTTAATTACCAGCGCTGAACATAGTAGAGATGGTTTTGAGAACACATCTCAAAAAACATCTTTGACATTCATTTGAATTGACATAGAATTTTATTTAGAACAACATCTTGAGCTTTTAAATAATATTCTAAAAGATCGAAATTTTGAAAGATTTCACCATGTTACAGCGGGCAATTTTTGCTCCTCTTGTCACTTCTTGCCAACCCATGATATACCCATGATAAACACCCAAATACTGCTATAGATCGGAAAACTACAAAGTCGTACATTTTTGACTACTGTAGATTTAAATCTCTGCATTTGGCTGCTTGAAGCAGGCTTTGTATTTAGTCATGTATTAAAATCATAATTTTGCTCAACCACATTACTATTGGGTTGGTGCATAATTATTTAGATTTTGTTTAAACAAAAAATGATTATGCCGGAGCACATTTACCATTTACTTCAAATAGTAGTTGGCAGCTGGTTAATTCCACGGGACGAAGATGTTGATGCTCTTTGAGACAATTAATTCTTTTATGGTGCCCACCAACTTGCCCAAATCGTCCAAACTTTGTGCGCGGTTCAATTTTTCAGCGATCGATTGACGTTTCAGCGATATTACGTATAGTGATTTGTGATGGTGGGGGAATAGGCCCTGAATCTAAGCTAGTTTTGACCAGAAGTGGATAATGGTCTAATGTGACTGAAGTCCCGGCGAAACATTCTGGCTCAATAAATTGGATAAGACTTTCAGTGACCACTATATGATCTATAATTGAAAGGCCAATGCCAGAGAAAGTCGGTTCTGTATTTGTGATACGTTGTAGTGGAAATTGAGTGAAACAATTAGTAAGAATTTGGCCGTTTGAATTAGTTGTTGAGTCACCAAAATACACGTGGCTAGCGTTAAAATCGCCCATAATTATGGCTTTCAGAAGAAGTGATATGAATTGAAGAAAATCTTGAGAGATGGTTTCAGTGGATGGATTATAATAAGAAAAGAATGTGACTGTAAATTTTGTGAAATGGATGTTCGCCACCACACACTCAAGATGTTGAAATTCTGGAGGAAGTTGACATGGAGTACTAACATAATTACTATGGATGGCTAGAGCGGTTCCTCTCATGCTACCTAAGCGACTGTTTTGTTGAAATACTTTGAATTTGCAATGTTAATATCGCGTTGGATTTTGATTTCGGTAATAGAGAGAATATGCACTTTGTCTGTTAAAAAAATAAACTTCAATACTGTTTGCGCTTAAATACTAATATGAAATATTTTTATTCATATAAGAACAACCTATATGAAATATTTTTATTTTTATGTGTCTACATAAGACATCTTTCAACAGTAAGAAAACTAACTACTTGACTAAACCATGTTAATCCAAAAATGACGAATACTACCGGACTTGATGTATATCTAGATATTTATTTAATGTGATCTGAATAAAAAATTAACGAGACTGACTGCCCACATTGCAAGATGTTATCTCAATCATTTTACCAACATCTCTTTCGTAAATACATTGACACAAACATGTGCCTTTTAAATTTGTATGTTTATTTCATTAAATAAATACATTCTATTTAGTTGTAAATGTGCGATAATTAGTGATATAAGTTTCGTACACATAGAGCTTTGTAATGATTAAATATCTGTTCACTAGTTTTCAGATTAATAATATGGGTTCTCCCTTCCAAAATTTATATTTGTAACTATTTTTAATGATTTAGGCCTTCTCTGAGCTCCAGAGAAATACACCGATGACACTCCCTCTCCCCAAGCCAGTATAATATATATTAGAAAATGAATCATTAAACCTTTCCAAATAAAAATATGTATATACATATTTCAACACAAATAATAATCTGCCTTTCATCCATATAAAATAGGTTCGCGCGAAGCAGCATTCACATACGCAGTTTCAAGTGCAGGCGTAACATATGCAATTACAGCAGCATGTGCACGGGGTAATATATCGGCTTGCGGATGTTCAACTGTTCAGCATCAATCTAACGCTGCAACTCATCATTCAGTACCATCACACCAGTCTCAGCAAATACGAGTGCATCGTGCGTCACCCAAGCAAGTAAGTTAAATATTACACATTATTTTCCTATAAAAAAGAATGCTTATACTACTCTGAGTATTAGTCAAACAATTATTATAGCATTCCTTAAAGAATACGATTACCAAAATTTGATCAAAATCTGTCGAGAAGGTTATATTGTCACGTTCTATTTTGGGGGATGATTTTAGCAAAAGAGAATCATTTTAATGGGGTACGCAGCGATTCTCTACTATACATTTTAATACCCACTCTAATTTACCTACTACAAGACGACGTTATAATCTCCAGCTTCCCTACATTGTTTAACACGAGACTTAGTAATTGTTAACGTTTTCAGTACTGTATTGAATTTTATCTGTCCCAGTCAGCGAAAATTATAATTACACTACAAACAGTATCGCCCAACCCTAAAATCTACCAATAGTCTTACTTAGTCAAGCCTGTTTGAAAAAGCAGATGCAAAAATTTAATTAACTGTGTTAATAATGGTTTGGTTAATGTTACTTGCAAATAACAAAATAATTATTTGTTCATCCAAACTAAATAACGCCTTATCAAAATAATAAAATAAAATAATATTTGCATTCAATTACCAAGTGCAAATAGATTAATAAACGTTTCGTCAAATAAATTTCCTAATTCGTTATAAAAATATTTTACTTACAGGTTTTGTCGTACCTACCGTCACAAACGTATTTTAGAATCACACATCGTTACCTTATTAATTAATTTCAATTTATTTTTACTGAATAAACTTGTGGTATAATTTTATTTCATTTATTTCATTTAAGAATTTAAATGTAAAAAGGATTAATTATTTATTATAAAATACTGTACTCTACTTTGCCGCATATCTTATTTCCGCTACTTAATTAACAATTTAATTTATTCATGATTTAACTTTTAATAAAATATTATTTAATTTAATTCATGATTTCCTTTAAAAAACGTTGACTGACAAGGATTCACCTTACAACTTAAAATTTCTTATTACCGACTGTTTTTTGTCTTTTATTTGTTTCTTAGTCCCCCCACCCCTAGTTAGCTCGTCACGGTACCTGTGTGCGTTCGCCTACACGGTCAGTGGGGCGAATTAGGTAAATGAATTTGGTCAAGGTTTAATTAGATACAAAAGAGTTTAATTAACGATACAACGATACATGATATGTTCTACATTTTAATGCTAAAACTTATTTACGGCTGCATTGTTTCCGTGCTTTCAAATTATATTCTAATAGAAAACTATGTACCATAGAACTAAATTAGAGTGAGGACAAATTTTCTCGTTACAATATGAGAAAACGTTTCAACACTAATGGCCTGTTACTATTCAAGTACCAACATTTTATTAATCATTTTTGATTCATTTTCATATTTTATTAGCAAGATTCAGATAGTAAGCTGTGTAAGCTGTATGATTATGAGACGAATTGTACTTTTAAATGATACTACATTCACTATAGTTACTTTGTAGTAATTAAAATAATTTGTGGTCAGAGGCGGATTAAAATTAATTGAGGCCCGGGGCGCAAAAGAATATTAGAGCTTTTTCATTAAAATTTAAGTAATTAGTTTAAGTTTTTAGGAACCTCTATGAAATCGGGTCCCGGGGCGCGCGCTTCCTGCGAGCCCCATAAATCCGTCTCTGTTTGTAGTAATAATATTTTTCAAATCTTTTTTAAATTATATATTTTACCGAAATTAAGGTATTAAATGAGAACAGTAAACTATACTCGAGCACGAGTTATAACATTTTTAAGATTTGCACTAGTTTCCAATTTAACTTCCATTTTCCTAAATAATTCCACTTTAACTAAATAATTCATAATTTTAAAAATTATTTAATTATAATGCAAACGATATAATATAAACATTTTTTTCTTACTTACAATAGGATCATGATGCTAAATTGTTGACATCAGGAGGTAGTTGGAAATGGGCCGGATGCAGTGTAGATGCAGAATTTGGAATGAAGTTTGCTAGGAAATTCCTCGACGCAAGAGAATTGGAAGGTGATGAACGCAGCTTGATGAATCTGCATAATAATAAAGCAGGACGTAAGGTAGATATATATACATATATATTTATCAATTCGCCTATTTTTTGTTTTTGTTAATATAGTAAAAAAATTATATAATATTTTGGTTCATAAACATGCGCAATAGCAAAAAAACTTAAATAATGCGCCTTCAGTATAAGTTAAAATTTCACAATAAGTGAGAATATGTATACCAATTATTGTTAATTTTTTCACACAGATTGAGAAAGAAAATTCACAATAATTGACAAAAAGTATATGGACCTAAAGCAGAGGTGCCCAAGCTTTAACCTGGCTTGAGCTAATTTGAAAATTAGCTCAAATTGGCTCTCTCTGCTTATTTCTAGTCCCATGGGTTTTCCTTCCCTCTGAAGTATTTGAAGGTTTTCCTTCAGTGATTCTGTCCTCCTAGTCTGTCCTCCTAGTATGTATATATATATCCTAGTCACTAAATCAATTCGTCTGCAAAGGTTAACTGTTGAGATGTTCTGTTGTATATACACCCTCCTGGGTTAAAGGGTAGTTTCCTCATGACCGCTTCAAGTGTTAGATTAAACAGTAGAGTCGACAATGAGCCTGCTTGTTTCAAACCTCCTGTAACATTAAAACTCCCTGACAGCTCGCCTTTCACCCTTACTTTGCTGCATATTTCGACAAGCGTCATTCCTATTAGCTTGATCAATTTGGTCGACCAATTAAATTCTTCTTGCATAACCTTGTACAACTGACTTTGTCGTATGCTGCACGGAAATCTATAAACAATTAATGAAGTGTTATATTGTGTTCATAACACTTTTCCAAAACCATTCTTAGGGTGAATATTTGATCGATGGTCGAGCGGTTGGAACGAAAACCACACTGATATTCTCCCAATAGATTCTCCACATGGGGTTTCACTCTTGATGCTAGCACGTTCGCCACTATGTTATAGCCAGCATTAAGCAATGATAGTCCGCGGTAGTTGTTACAGTTTAGTCAATCCCCGTTCATATGGAGCAGTATTATTATGATTGTGTTCCACTCTTTCGGCATTATTTCCTCATGCCAGATCTGGTGCATTGTTCGCACTAGTCTTTCCCCTCTATACTTAAATATTTCTGCTGTTAACGCTTCCTCTCCTGCTGCTTTACTTGATAGCTTCTGTCCCTTCCGCTATAGTTGGTTACTCGACCTTAATGCCGTCTTCAGTAGGGTTGAACTGAATGTCTACGTACCCATTGTTAAGTAGGTCTGAGAAATACTCCGCCCATCTGTGCAAAACCTCTCTCTCCTCCCCAAGTAGAGTGTCATCGTTAGCTTTATAGAATGTTGTTCTCGGTTCGAAACCTTTTCTGATGCCTTTCAATCCTTGATACATTTTCCTGACCGATTTTTACATTCCTCAATTTGTTGAAAACTCGCGCTCTCCATTTACCTTTCCTTCCTCCTTCATACTTTCTTGGCACTCTTTCTCGTTTCAGTGCATCTTAGCTTGCTACTTTTTATTTCTTTTTGCAGCATCTTTTTTCTTGCTTGCTTTCTCTCTTCAAGAGCGTCAATACATTCTTGATCGAACCCACTACTTCGTTCATCAGCTATCAGCGGTGCAACTGCCAACTTCTTCATTCTTGTTCTTCGGTCTCTATTCGCTACTGCTAGCTTTTACCTATACCTCACCACTACCAGATGGTGATCGGAGTCAATATCCGCCCCGCTCTGTTTCTTGACATATAAAACGTCACTTCTATACCGCCTATCAATTATACCGTGATCTATTTGGTTGCTTGTTCTATTGTCTGGAGACCTCCATGTGGTGGTTTTGTATCAATTTGTGCTTGAAATATGTGCTGCTTATAGTCATATTTCTGCTGACTGCAAAATCGATTAAACGTGTGCCGTTCTCATTCGTTTGGTCGTGTGCACTTTGACCTCCTGTGGTTGGCCTGTACTCGTCTTCATTCCCAACATTGGCATTCATGTCGCCCAATATTAACTTGACGACATGTCGTGGTGCATTAACGCAATCCACTTCCAAGTGTTCGTAGAAGGTGCCTTTCTCATCTTCTGACTCATTGTCTGACTCTTCTCTTGGCACATGAGCAAAAATCATTGTCATGTTGAAAAATTTCATTTTTAACCTTAAGGTGCACATTCTACCGTTAATTGGTTTGAAATCCATGACTAAATGCTTGAACTTCTTCTGAACCACAAACCCCGTTCAATAGCTACTCGAACGACTCCCACTGCAAAAGATGGTGTACTTGTTACAATCCATTGTGAGTACGTCTTTCCACCTTATTTCTTGAATGGCAGCTATGAAAATTCTATATCTCCCCAACTCATTCTGTAAGTTTTGAAATGTTCCACCTCTCAGTAGACTGAGCACATTCCATGTCGCTAATCTCAAATCATTATTCCTCTTTCGATGCATGTTCGTTACCAATAAATTCGATATAGTTAGTTTTTACGAGTTGCAAACCCTACGATCAACCGTTCGGTGGGGGGGGGGGGCTTTTAACACTGGGTGGCTACCTGCTCTGTCAGAGTTAAGTCCCTCAGCCTTTGTAGTAGTTCCCACCACAAACTGCAAGGCAGCAGTTTCCGATCTAGTCTAGTAACTTCGCCGTTGGGAGGTTTCTACCCACTCACATGAACCAGTATGGGCGTGCGTAAAAAACATTCCCCAATCTCAAAAAAAAATTTCATCATTTAATTTCAGCATGTAAAATTAAAGTTTCATACTCAACATAGAGTTCATCGGTCAGTTTTTTGACTAATCTGATAATAATCTGCCTGGAGCGAATAGAATTGACAATTTTTATCCTGACATGACATAAACCTTTTTGACATAACAATTTTGACATAACAATTTTTCTCCTGACATGTTCATTATGCAGCTCTTTTGCACATAATATCTGTAACTGTGTGATGCAGTGGTTTGGAAACTCAGCATCGTTCTTACGAAACGTGATGAAGCCAACAGCAGTACCAATCATGGCAGGATCATGGTCTGTTGTTATGGACACAAGTTTTTGAAGCGGAAAATTGATTTCTGTAATATGGTTTTTAATAACTTGGTATATATTTCCTTTGTATTTCCCTTTAATAGTAAAACTGAGAGTATATCTTCCTTTGCTGAGCAATAGTTAAAGATCATCCTTATAAAAATATTTGTTTGAACTACATTGCAGATATCTGTTGATTCATCACACTGTAAACTTAGAGAAACACACTTTTCTAAATCATCTTTTAATTATGCTCTAATATTCTTAGATATTGGTTCTATTCTACAACTGACCGAATTTCTGGATAATTGAACTTCTTGGCATAGCTAACATAATTTGATTCTTATTCTTAAATTCTTGCAAAAATATCTCTAATGTAGCAGAGCATTGATTCATTGCAATCCCCAGAAGCTGTTCATTCACGATACTGGTAAACAAAACTTTCTGGGCAACTAATGCGATTTTCATTTCTATCAATTCAGATTTTCTTAAATTGCTGTTGGGAGGATTTAGTACCATATTTTTAATGAATTGTTCTCAAATGCCACTTTATGTTGCATTTTCCCAACAGTAATTATGGTAAAAACTTTACGGTAAAAATCGTGGTAACAATTTTACGGATTTGTGGTAAAAACTTTTTTGGACATTCTGAGAGATTTCATAAATAAAACACATACATTTGTTCTTAAAATAAATTTAAAAAAATTCTCTTCCCATTCTTCGTGAAAATTATAGTTATATACACGTTTTTTCTTTTTCTCTGGTTACTGTGCCGACATGATTAGGGTAACTACAAAATACTTTCATATCTTATTTTCGTTTCAGGCTGTTGTTCATGTTGCTCTTAAATATTGTCCTGAGTTTTCCAAAAGTTGCCCAGCCAAGTCCAA
>WYDF02105301.1:0-23739 GCA_009867245.2 Adranes taylori
TGTTTTCAAATAAAATTATATGCTACAACAAGACGTTGCTTTTCTTGGCTAATTCTGGAACGCCAGAATACGCAACAGTTGCGAACACACAAGGAACATTGCCATGACCATTTTATATACATCAAAAATTAGTATCAAAATTTAAGAATTTTCACTTTTTCTTCGTTTTAACCTAAATAAACAATACCAGAATTGATGTGCAATAAGTCCATTTTATGAAACCTACTATAGGCGCGTAACACAGTGAGGCGCACTGCTGTTACTGTTGCCGATCAACTACACCCCACCCTGCGGCGCACCAGTTAGAAGTGCACACTTTAGTAGGGATGGGAAAAAAATATTATAGGCGCGCATCACACTGACGCGCACTGTTGTTAATGTTGACGAGCGACTGCAAGAATAAAATCGCTCACCAAATATTTTACTGTCTCGGCGACTGTCGCTTCGCTCATTATCTCGGTTTGGCTGTCTTGGCTGGTCGCTCTTCTCATATTGGCTGATTTTTATTTCTCGCTATTTATAGACGGGAGCCCTCGTCCAATTTTTACTCTATTATACGGGTCTATAAGGAGCAACCATACGACACTTCATTACGTGAAACGGACTCTTCACACAATCCTATGTAAATATCGTTATTATCTCTACCCTTCTTGAAGAGGTAACACATAATTCCACTCTTTGCGGCATTCCCACGAGTTACAATAAGACGCAGACGAGCAGCAATGATAGCGCCTACTCTAGCGTACCAGTGAAAGGTGCCAGTCAACTTATTAATACTTTCACACATACACAGACATCTAGTGACTATAATTCATCATATGTATTATAATACATAGCGACAGTTAAGTAAGAGAGAACATCTCTGTCTGATTCATCGAAATAGATAGGCGACTAAATTATCCCTACACTCTTAAACACAGACGCTTAATAACACATATATATTTAACAGCAGTATAGAAAATGGGTTTGATTTATTTACAACTACAGAAATCATGTATACTTAACTATTTAATAGAAAACACTTTCTATGTACCAGTGATGGCAATAATAATATTTGTTTATACATTTAATCTTCCTAGATACGGATTGAATAATAATTTTTATTTATTTATTATGATGGATTATGTAATATAGGGATACTTTTATCTTTTACAGTAACATGCTTTGTTACAATACTCCTACGAATTTCTCCATTCTGCTCTGAAATATTTAGTACATTTTAAAAATTCTGAAGGATAAGTAACAAAAAGGATTAAACGCCTCCACGACCAAATCATAGAATTAATATATTTGGATCACAAAATGGTATCTACTAATATCCCTGCACGCCAGAATATGTGAATATGATTTAGAAAGTGATACATTATTTACACTTTATTTTGCTCAGACTAAAGTTTTTTTATTGGAAAAAACACAAATTATATGTTACCACAAAAGCTTAAATAAAGAGTACCAGAATTGAGGTTTAGTAAGTATGTTTTATTAAACCTACAATAGGCGCGTAAAACAGCGGACGGCACTGTTGTTACTTTTGCCGATCAGCATCAACTAATCTTGCGGCGCATCAGTTAGAACTATACACTCTAGTTGTATAAGAAGTAAATGAATGGAAGGGTAGGAAAAAAAATAAAGCTATTGAATATACATGCAATCTATCAAACAAAACAGTTTATGGTATA
The DNA here is from genome assembly GCA_009867245.2 of Adranes taylori. Lineage (NCBI taxonomy): Eukaryota > Metazoa > Arthropoda > Insecta > Coleoptera > Staphylinidae > Adranes > Adranes taylori. The sequence continues at coordinate 1,680 of WYDF02105301.1, forward strand.
TAAAATCGCTCACCAAATATGTAACTATCTCGGCGACTGTCGCTTCGCTCATTATCTCGGCTTGACTGGCTTGGCTAGTCTCTTTGCTAATGCTAGCTGCTGCATATTCTCGCTATTTATAGAAGGGAACCTTCGCCCAATTTTTATCCTGTTATATGGGTGTATGCGGAGTAACAGCACGTCATTTCATTGCGTGAAACGGTCTCTTCACAGAATCCTATGTAAATGTCGTTATTATTTCTACCCTACTTGAAGAGGTAACACATAATTCCACTCTTTGCGGCATTCCCTCGAGTTACAATAGAACGTAGTAGCAACGAGCAGTAATGACGCGGCTATTATAGCGTACCAGTGAATGGTGCAAGCCAACTTATCAATACTTCTAAAGACACAGACATCTAGCGTGCATAGTTCATCATACATATTATAATTCATAGCGACAGTAAAGTAAGCGACAGGGCATCTCTCTCTCTCTAATTCATGTAACTAGATACCTGAATAAATAATCCCTACTCTCTTAAAGCCATAAGCTTCATAATACATGCATACGTAACTGAGATAGCATAGCAGTATATAAAATGCTTTTGATTAATCTACAGCAACAGAAATCATGTTTATTTATCTATTTCATAGAAAATACGTTCTATTTACCAGTGATGGCAATAATAATATTTGTTTATACATTTAATCTTCCTAGATACGGATTGAATAATAATTTATATTTATTTATTATGATGGATAATGTAATTTATGGATACTTTTATCGTTTATAGTAACATGCTTTGTTACAATATTCCTACGCATGTCTCCATTCTGCTCTGAAATATTTAGTAAATTTTTATAATTTTGAAGGACAAGTAACAAGAAGGATTTAACACCTCCACGAACAAATCATAGAATTAGTATATTCGGATCACAAAATTGTATCTACTAATATCTCTGAACGCCAGAATATATGAATATCAATTAGAAAGTGATACATTACTTACACTTTATTTTGCTGGGAGTTAAGTTTTTTATTGTTTTTTTTTTTGGAGAAGGACACGAATGATATGAATTATATTTAACCACAAAAACCTAAATAAACAGTACGAGAATTGAGGTTTAATTAGTCTGTTTTATTAAACCTAATATAGGTGCGCAAGACAGTGTTGCGTACTGTTATTACTGTTGCCGATCAACTACAATTAACATTGCGGCGCACCAGTTGTAACTATACACTCTAGTTGTACACGAAGTAGATGAATGGAAGGACAGGATAAGAAATAAAGCTATAGAATATACATGCAATCTATCAAACAAAACAGTGTATGATATATAAAATCGTTCACCAAATATGTTTCTACCCTGGCGACTGCCTCTTCGCTCATTGTCTCGACTTGGCTGTCTTCGCTGGTCGCTTTGCTGATACTGGCTGCTACAAATTCTTGCTATTTATAGCCGTGGATCTTCGCCCAATTTTACTCTGTTATACTGGTCTATACGGAGCAACCACACGACATTTCATTACGTACAACGGTCTCTTCACACAATCCTATGTAAATATCGTTATTATCTCTACTATACGTGAAGACGTAACACATAATTCCACCCTTAGGGGCATTCCCACGGGTTACAATAGAACGCAGTTGCAGCACGTAGCAATGACGCTGTTATTATAGCGTACCAGTGAATGGTGCCAGCCAACTTATCAACACTTCCACACACACTCATCTAGCGTGCATAATTCATCATTAATTTATCCATGCTCTGAAATATTTAATAAATTTTAATAACTCTGAAGGACAAGTTATAAGAAGAATTAGACGCCTGAACGAACAAATCATTGAATTAGTATAGTTGGTTTCCACGGAGAACGAGAAAATTACAGAATAAGTTAAATGTTTAGTAGTAACCTAAAATCTCTATAAATTGAAATTAATGTTAGTTATAAAACATCTATTCTAACAATTTCCTTTTAAATATGCATGAAGCTCAAGTTAAAGCTTTTTTAATTCTTTATTCTACGTTCGTAAACTAAACAATGTTTCAGAAATGTTCAATGTGACAAAAATAAAAAAAATCTGTACCATGTTTTTTTGGATAATTATTGTCCTATATGTTGATATGAGCTCGTATTTTTCTGATATTCGTTCATGCTGCTCATAATACGACGCAATGTACGAACATAAAAAAGCAGTTTTATGGTGTCCTGCTGATTTAATTTTATTGCCGAATTATGATCGACTGATTAGATTTACAGATTTCATTATATTTTTTTTATATTGCATTTGTTTAATACGATTTTGGAGTACATATGCGCATGTATGAAATATCATGCTCCAGCTGCTTTTGAGCAATTAATTAAAAGCAACAAAAATTACTTGGGATCCCAAAAATTTCTCTACTTGATATATTAAATCCTCCAACTATTCAATATCTCAGAATTTGTTGCTGCAAATCTAAGTTTCAATATTTAAACATTTTATTTCTGAATTGTGAGGTATAGGGATTACAAAATCGTACAAGGTTTTGCACGAAAACAACAAAATTCTGCCATTGGTACACTCATAAAAAAACTATTATCTCTATGATCATTAAAACTGGTCCTTAGTCATGCCAAATACTACAATATATTCAATTTTCCTTCAACATTTAGGCATAAAAAAGATCTGCTGATTTGTGAAAATTTTACCCAATCACAAAAAATAATTCGTATAATTGGTTTACAAAATTGTTCAAAAAATTTGATCGAAGAACTACAAAATCTGTTCCTGAGATATTCTCGTCAAATCCGGATACTACGCAACCATAACGTGTTTAGATGTTTGAAGATCGACTAAGTCCAGCAAAGTCGATTGGTTCACGCAGAATTTCCAAGCAATTTTTTTGGATGTAATGGAGCAAATTCTGCTATTCCTGAAATTGTCAAGAAAATATTATCTTGAAGATACTCTTCTGATGCATTTCAAACTTTTTACGTGAGATTGCTTGCAGGAGCTGCTATATTTTTTTTCTTTTGCATTTATTAATTTTACAAATTGTTTCGCAAATTGTTCCGTGAACATTCATATAATGTATGTCAGGTATTAAATACGTATGTGTTGATTGTAAATCAACGGTTACGGGCCGTATGCAAGGAGTACGATTATTTAATGTGATTGATAAATGGACAACGAACAAGGGCTAGAAAATTAGCTTTCAAAGATTTTAGTTGTGAACCAGCAAATCCAGAAGAAGAAATCCAGTAGAAGAAATCTGGTCGGATAGGCCGTCTAAAACATCATGGGTCACAAATATCGCCGCAGAGGGAAGTAGAGTACCTTGGAGTAATACTTGATTCCGAACATACTTGGAACCTGCAAATTGATAGTATCATAGTTATAACTTTCGCAGTTATAAGACGTATGTATGAAGATGCATGGGGGCTGATGCCTAACTTGTTACTGTGGTTATCAGACCATGTATAATTTACGGAGCCACTAACATATGGTAGAAACTGTTCTCCTTTCAGAGAAGTACTTGTCTTGGACTCATAAGGACTATGAAATTCACCTTAAAGGTGGCACTTGCAATTCTTCTAGATCCTCCGCCATTAGAATTGATCATACAAGTTGTGACGGAAATTAAGTGGTCCGAATTTGGCAAAGAATATAGACATTAAAATTACATGGAATGCAATTATTGAGTTGAAATCACACTGTTTCTCTCCAGTTTATAGATCATCGTAAACTATGAAGTAATTATAAACTCAGGTTTGTAGAGAGAAGACCCTCTTATGTCTCTGGAAATTGTTCTAGTCTGATTCACATACTATCTGGTTCAAGTCTGGTACAAGGGCTTCTGGATATACTGGAGCAGAAGAATAGAGAACGATTGAAATGCAAAATGTTCTGTCCTCTAGGTAGATTTTCCACTAGTTTCCAGCCGGAAATGTATGGAATCCTTCATTACGTACGGGAACAAACAGAATGGAAATATTTATAACAAACAACGGACTTTTATAGTAAACGATAGTCAAGTGGACCAAAAACGTGTCTGGACTGACGAACGAATGCATGAGTGCACTGTGCCGATAGACACCATAAATCTACCACTGAAATTCCTGGTTCTGTGCGCCTCGAAATGGTCTTCACACATAGTTTCCTCATTAGAAAGATAACGATGTGGAATTTCTGCCTCTTCAAATTACCAGAATTTGGTAAATGTGCGATTTAATTCTGACATTTAAAAAAATCCTGTGTATGTTTTGGATGAAGGATGTCTTCTAAGCGAGCGTTCTGCAAAATAGGTAACCCTGGACCTAAAGAGATTTGGCCAATACATAATACCTGCGAGAAACATTCTGCTCCCAAAAGCGTATCTATTTGGGCAGATACACTAAAATGTGGATCAGCAAGTTTTATGTAACTCGGAATTTGCACATGAGATGTGTTTAATTTTTTCGTACCAATAGACTGGCAAATTTCTTTCATAATCAAACAGGAAATATTTAGTCCAAAGTTGCATGTTTTTGAAGCAAATTCTACTTGGCAAATTCCTTTAATTGTAATTGTTCTATTAATGCCAGATACAGCGTGAGTTATACTACTAGTTTCTAACCCCAATTTATTACAAATTATCAATTATAAATCTTTAAATATCTCCGGCATCCGCAGACCGATTTTCCTCGAACAAAAATCTTTTCGTAGATTTTACTAAGCTCTATCGTTTGCGCGCACTATTAATATCTTTGAAGAACTTTTCGGTATGCGTGAATTTAGGTTTAAGAGCACCTCTTTTATAGGGCAACGTTTTAATTTCTTATTCTATGATTGTTAATTACTAAATTAAATTACTTTAGAAATTTCTTCACTATTAAACTTAATTTAATTTAATTTTGAACGTGTAATTTTATGAAAAATATAATTTTACTTGGCAATTTTAAATTCACCATATAAAAACCGAAAAGGAATAAAAGGAATCAACTTACGATTCAAGATTTATGAATGTACGAGAAATGTGCCAATTCCAAATAAATTCACCTGTTGTATAATCTTTAATTGCTTGTTATGCGTTCGTATATGTAAAGATGCAGCTGATTGCTGGACTCTTCAGGCTTACGTAATATTTTTCCTGGCGAAAGAATGCAAATAGGATTTTGCATTACTTACGTTTAATGTGTGTGTGTGCGTTGGATGGAACACGAGGAACACCACCAATCGGTTGCGTGTAGCGAGAGAAAGAACGATGATACCTTGCTTATTGAATATCCTTGGATTGGCTTAGTAGCGGTGAAAATGTGCAAAGAAATAATGCAGATCCAGCTGCAACCGACAAGCAGGAACTGTTCCGTTGCATTGTCTGTTCCTTTGCAAATTTACGGCTGTATAAGTTAGCCTACGCCTGTTTAAATTATTTAGTTGTCTCAAACTGGAATCGCATTCTAAGCATTTCTATGCTTTTCTTCAGTATCAGTGCGTTTGTTTAGTGTATATAGAATAGCCTAGAATCGTACCATGAACATTTTTATAACACGGATGAATAAATTAATAGATTTTAAATTAAGTTAATGTCTGGAATTAGAACTGAATTATATGCATTTGTGTGGTTTCTGCCCAGTAGAGGTAAGTTCATGTCTACATATAATATCTTTTTGGATGAAACTATAATCGCATTCTGAGCAGGTCTATGGCTTTTTGCCAGTATAAATTCATTGTCTGTAAAGTCAAGTCTTTCCTTTGACTAGAATTGCATCCTTAACATTTTAATGAAAGACACGAATGTATAAGATTATAATTTTTTTAATTAAAAGTTTGTCAAGAATTGCATTAAGCATTTGTAAGCTTATGACTATTTAAATTAATAATTTGTCTATAACTAGAATTGCATTCTAAGCATTTTTAAGGCTTAGCGTCGTCTATATGTTTAAAATGTTTAAATTAAAATCGCATTCTAAACATTTCAATAAAAACACGCCTGAATAAGTTTATAACTATTTAAGTGAAGTTTCTATCTGGAAGTTGAATTGACATCGTAAGCATTTGTATTCTGTTGGATGGAGCACCAATCTATTGCGTGTAGCGAGAGAAAGAACGATCATACCTTGCTTATAGAATATCATTGGATTAGCTTAGTAGCGGTGAAAGAGTCCAAAGGAATAATGCAGATCCAGATGTAACCGACAAGCAGTAACTGTTCCGTTGAATTGTCTGGTCAACTTTACTTCTGTATAAGTTAGCTTACGCCTGTTTAAATTATTTAGTTGTCTGAAACAGGAATCGCATTCTAAGCATTTCAATGCTGTTCTTCAGTACCAATGCTTTTGTTTAGTGTATTTAGAATAGAATAGCATCGTATCCTGAACATTCTTATAACACGGATGAATAAATTTATAGCCTTTTAAATTAAGTTAGTATCTGGAATTAGAACTGTATTATATGCATTGTGTGGTTTCTGCCCAGTAGAGGTAAGTTCATGTCTACTTATAATATCTTTTCGTATGAAACTATAATCGCATTCTGAGCAGGTCTATGGCTTTTTGCCAGTATAAATGCATTGTCTGTAAAATGTCTTTACTTTGACTAGAATTGCATCCTTAACATTTTAATGAATGACATGGATGTATAAGATTATCATTTTTTTAATTAAATTTTTGTCAAGAATTGCACTAAGCATTTGTAAGCTTATGACTATTTAAATTAATAATTTGTCTATAACTACAATTGCATTCTAAGCATTTTTAAGGCTTAGCCTCGTCTATATGTTTAAAATGTTTAAATTAAAATCGCATTCTAAACATTTCAATAAAAACACGCCTGAATAAGTTTATAACTATTTAAATGAAATTTCTATCGGGAAGTAGAATTGACATCGTAAGCATTTCTATTCTGTTGGATGGAGCACCATTCTGTTGCGTGTAGTGAGAGAAAGAACGATCATAGCTTGCTTATAGAATATCCTTGGATTGGCTTTGTAGCGGTGAAAGTGTCCAAAGAAATAATGCAGATCCAGCTGCAACCGTTGCAGTAAGCAGTAACTGTTCCGTTGAATTGTCTGGTCAACTTTACGGCTGTATAAGTTAGCTTACGCCTGTTTAAATTATTTAGTTGTCTGAAACAGGAATCGCATTCTAAGCATTTCTATGCTGTTCTTCAGTACCAATGCTTTTGTTTAGTGTATTTAGAATAGAATAGAATCGTATCCTGAACATTTTTATAACAGGGATGAATAAATTTATAGCCTTTTATATTAAGTTAATGTCTAGAATTAGAACTGCATTTCATGCATTTGTGTGGTTTCTGCCCAGTAGAGGTAAGTTCATGTCTACTTATACTATATTTTTGTATGAAACTATAATCGCATTCTGAGCAGGTCTATGGGTTTTTGCCAGTATAAATGCATTGTCTGTAAAGTGTCTTTACTTTGACTAGAATTGCATTCTTAACATTTTAATGAAAGACATGGATGTATAAGATTATAATTTTTTTAATTAAATTTTTGTCAAGAATTGCATTAAGCATTTGTAAGCTTATGACTATTTAAATTAATAATTTGTCTATAACTCGATTTGCATTCTAAGCATTTTTAAGGCTTAGCCTCGTCTATATGTTTAAAATGTTTAAATTAAAATCGCATTCTAAACATTTCAATAAAAACATGCCTGAATAAGTTTATAACTATTGAAATGAAATTTATATCTGGAAGTTGAATTGACATCGTAAGCATTTCTATTCTGTTGGATGGAGCACCAATCTCTTGCGTGTAGCGACAGAAAGAACGATGATACCTTGCTTATTGAATATTCTTGGCTTAGTAGTGGTGAAAGTGTCCAAAGAAATAATGCAGATCCAGCTGCAACCGACAAGCAGTAACTGTTCCGTTGATTTGTCTGGTCAACTTTACGGCTGTTTTATAATGGCTGATGAGTGATGAAATCATAATTATTACGATACTGCTACAAATCCCACTTCAATAGGACCAAGAGAATTTAGCTTACAAATAAAAGAGTTGATTTTTATAACAATAAGTGTCTATTTAGATGAATATTCTTTGTTACAGATAAATTCCTCGAACACGTTGTTTTGTGTAGACACTTTTCTAGACTCTCTTAGATTAACTGATTTTTACGCGTTGCCAAATCACATAATTATAAGGATATAATTTACGCACAGTGTTACCAACAATTCTTTCCAACAATTCTTTTGATGACTGGCAACATTGATGTGGATCTGTAATTTCCAAGTTTACTGTTATTGAAATCACGTATTAATTTTATTTTATTTCCTAAAATCTCTTCATGGTGTTCCCAATGTAGCAGACTTCCAGATATTAAATGTACTTTTTTTGTACACTTATCATTTCATAAAGTATAAATAAAATCAACAAACAAGTGATATATGTCATCCATTAATTACTCTCGACAATTTCCCAAACATGTCTTTTTATTCGTTTAAAATTAGATATAAATTTTTAATTAGCATTCTATAGGCATAGTTCAGTAATCATAAACGATTTGTCGTTATTATTGTTTATTGCGTTATGAAAAGCATTTAATTCCAATTTCAAAAACCTCATTGACATGTACATCGCATAAAGCATGTAAAATTATTCCCGATTCTCGTTTAATAATTTGCGGCAATATGCAAAATAAATATAAATTCAAAGACCCCTGTTGGTATAAACATTGTTCCAGCGACATGCGAGTGAGGAAGATAACAAACGAGTTGTATGCAAAAAAAAAAGAATGATGTCATCAAACACTGCTAGATGGGCGGACTAATTAGCATGCTGTACATTTTTTATTTTGAGATCTTTCTTCCGCTAGCTTGATTTATTTTTTGAATCCAGAGTAGCACTGTAGGGTTATAACATTTACTATATTAATAGCATCAAAACTCATGTAATTCAGGGCAAAAAATTCATTCAGACTAATGTCAAGTGTGAACCTACCAGTTTGATGAAACATTAAGTGCATAAGTACAGATACTAGGCTACTAACTTTTTTTCAACTTGCTTTTAGCGCTTAGTGTACGAAGAAAGAGAGAAAGAAAAAAGCAAGATTGAGACAGAAAGAGAAAGTCCACTTAGAAAATAAAGCTTCTATTGGCCCTAATCCCTTTTTACGAAGTTTAGGAAATCCGATCATATACCGGAGTGCAGTTACAAAATTTCTCTACAGTTAATAATAAAAAGAAAATATATTTAGAGATTTAGGGTAATGACAATATGCTGTATGTGGCTTATGTTTTAGTTCCATGAGATTATGGATCTTGGGTTGTTCTCCATTTTCTGGGTTCATATACATCCACACGACTGCGTAGCGGTGTTGTATTTTGTGGTGTAAAGCTGAATTTATCTTTGTCCTCTATGTAGCTTTTGTAATTTAGTCTGTTTCTTTCAGTATATATTTTTATAGTTTGTCGGTAAGTTTTCTAATATTTTTTAATGTTATCTTTTATGTCTTTTCGGATGACTATGTTTATATCTTTTTAAATTAAATTTTTGTCTGGAATTAGAATTGCATTCTAAGCATTTGTATGGTTTCTTTCTATTGTAAGTAAGCTTATGACTCTTTAATTACCTATTTGTCTAAAACTGGAATTGCATGCTATGGATTTGTAAGGCTTAGTGTCGTCAATAAATACGTTTGTATATGTTTGAATAAGAGTCGCATGCGAAACATTTTAATAAAAACTCGCCTGAATAAGATTATAACTGTTTAAATTAAATTTCGATCTGTAAGTGGAATTAACAACGTAAGCATTTGTATGCGTTTTGCCCAGTATAAAGAAGTGATGCCGGCTTGTATTACCTATTTTTCTAAAACTAGAATTGCATTCTGAGAATTTCTATGGCTTTTCACTTACGTCAGTTAAAAATATCTATTTGTCTAAAACTATAATCGCATTCTGATCACTTCTATGGTTTTTCGTCAATATAATGTGTTTGTCTTTTAGTGTGTTTGCCTAAGACTAGAATCGCATTTTGAACATTTTGATGAAAACATTTTGATGAAATTTGGTCTGTTTCTTTCAGTATATAATTTTATAGTTTGTCTGTAAGTTTTCTGATATTTTTTAGGGTTACCTTTTATGCCTTTTCCTATTACATTACTTTATCATCCACTCGTGTGTGATTAGTATTGCTTTGTGTTTTATGTAATGTTTAAAGGTTTGAAAACTATAGCTTTGTTGCAATAAACACTATGTCCCAAAAGTTTTACTTAAAAATATAATTTACACCCCACGTTAGTTTTCAAAATTAAAATAAAAAATTTTGATAGTTAAGTTTTTTAGTAAAACTGTAAGCCCTTATTTTTCTTTTTGAACATAAACTTTTGATTTGAGACGCGTATTATATATATTTTTTACGTTCCACTTTTATCCAATAAGGATCAATGTTTCTCGTTTGTCTCGTGTTGGAGTCGAATATCAGGATCAGGATGGGATGTTGACGACAGAAATAGTGTCCTTCTTTATACGAACAAGGTCGTATTTAACATTATCAGAAGATAAAATAGAAGAACTCTTAATTTGTAATTTATTTCCACTTTATCGTTTCTTTTCAGATAAGGAGCAAAGAACTAAATCTACACTACATCATTCGCGTGACAAAGTAGATGGATGTATTATTGATTGGCTTAAATATTGTATCTGTAACCCATTTTCTGCTATGTATTCTTATACACAATAATAATAAAAAAGCACAATATAAGAAATTAAAAAACAACAGAGGAACAACGGAACATGGTAACAAATAAACAACTAAAACCGCAGGTTGAACGAAAATCGATAAGAGCTTTCAATGCAAGAAATCGCTTGATAAGAAAATTTTAACTTAATATATTGTTAAGCTAATTCATATATTGTTTTTCGCCGACTCGCAGCCATGTAACCTACTTCTTTTGTGAAATAAATCACATGTTAAATCACTTATGGTTACTCCTTGCTATGAATAAATTTGTGACTTTAACATTTGTAATAAACATTTGTATTTTATGCTTATGCCTGTAATCTAGAATCACATTTAGAATTGCATTCTAATTTCTAATTTTAATGAGAAATGCGCATGAATAAGTTTATAACCGTTTAAATAATTTTTTTTTCTCGAACTAGAATTGGCATTTTAAGCATTTATGTGCTTCTTGCGCATTATAAGTTAGCTTACGCCTGTTTAAATTATTTAGTTGTCTGAAACTGGAATCGCATTCTAAACATTTCGAAGCTTTTCTGCAGTATCAATGCGTTTGTTTAGTGTATTTAGATTAGCCTAGAATCGTATCCTGAACATTTTTTTAACACGGATGAATAAATTTATAGCCTTTTAAATTAAGTTAATATCTGGAATTAGAACTGCATTATATGCATTTGTGTGGTTTCTGCGGAGTAGAGGTAAGTTCATGTCTACTTATACTATATTTTTGTATGAAACTATAATCGCATTCTGAGCAGGTCTATGGATTTTTGCCAGTATTGCATTGTCTGTATAGTATCTTTACTTCGACTAGAATTGCATCCTTAACATTTTAATGAAAGACACGGATGTATAAGATTATAGTTTTTTTAATTAAATTTTTGTCAAGAATTGCATTAAGCATTTGTATGTTTTCTGTCTAGTGCAAGTAAGCTTATGACTATTTAAATTAATAATTTGTCTATAGCTAGAATTGAATTCTAAGCATTTTTAAGGCTTAGCGTTGTCTATATGTTTAAATTAAAATCGCATTCTAAACATTTCAATATAAACACGCCTGAATAAGTTTATAACTATTTAAATGAAATTTCTATCTGGAAGTTGAATTGACATAGTAAGCTTATCTATTCGTTTCGCCCGGTATAAAGAAGTTATTTTTACTTGAATTACCTATTTTCCTAAAACTAGAATTGCTTTCTGAGCATTTCTATGCCTTTTCATCAGTATAAATACTTTTGTTTGTTTAGTGTGTTTAATTGGACTAGAATCGCATCTTAATATTTTAGTGAAAAACTGTGATGAATATATAATTTTTTTAATTAAATCACTGTGTAGAATTAGAATTGCAATATGCGCATTAGTTCAGTACGGAAAAGCTCAGTACCTATAAGCTTATGTCTACTTAAAATATCTATTTGTCTGGAAACTGTAATCGCATTCTGAACAGTTCTATGGTTTTTCGTCAATAAAACACGTTTGTCTTTTAGTGTGTTTACTTTAGACTATAATCGCATTCCGAAACTTTTGATGAAAACACGGATGACTATGTATATATCTTTTTAAATTAAATTTTTGTCTGGAATTAGAATTGCATTCTAAGCATTTGTATGGTTTCTGTCTAGTGTAAGTAAGCTTATGACTCTTTAATTACCTATTTGTCTAAAACTGGAATTGCATGCTATGCATTTGTAAGGCTTAGCGTCGTCAATAAAAACGTTTGTATATGTTTGAATTAAAGTCGCATGCGAAACATTTTAATAAAAACACGCCTGAATAAGATTATAACTGTTTAAATTAAATTTCGCTCTGGAAGTGGAATTCACAACGTAAGCATTTGTATGCGTTTTGCCCAGTATAAAGAAGTGATGTCGGCTTGTATTACCTATTTTTCTAAAACTTGAATTGCATTCTGAGAATTTCTATAGATTTTGACTTACGTCAGTTTAAAATATCTATTTATCTGAAACTATAATCGCATTCTGATCACTTCTGTGGTTTTTCGTGAATATAACGCGTTTGTCTTTTAGTGTGTTTACTTAAGACTAGAATCGCATTTTGAACATTTTGATGAAACCACTGATGAATATAGCTTCTTAAATTAAATTTTTGTCTGGAATTAGAATTGAATTGTAAGCATTTGTAGGGTTTTTTTCTAGTGTAAGTAAGCTTATAACTATTTAGTTACTTATTTGTCTAAAACTGGAATTGCATTCTATGCATTTGTAAGGCTTAGGGTCGTCAATAAATACGTTTGTCTATGTTTAAATTAAAATCGCATTCGAAACATTTTAATAAAAATACGCCTTAATAAGTTTATAACTGTTTAATTTAAATTTTTGTCTAGAAATGGAATTGGTATAATAAGCATTTGTATGCGTTCTGTCTAGTATAAGAACGTTTATGTCTGTTTGAATTAGCTACTTCTGTGAAACTAGAATTGCATTCTGAGCATTTCTATGGCTTTTTGTCTGTATAAATATGTTTCTTTGTTTAGTGTGTTTAATTGAACTAGACTCGCATTCTTAATATTTTAGTAAAGAACACTGATGAATTAATTTATAATACTTTTAATTAATTTTCTGTCTGGTATTACAAATAGATTGTAAGCATTGCTAAGACTTAGCGTCGCCTATAAATACATTTGTGTATGGTTCAAAGGTTTAAATTAAAATCACATTCTAAACATTTTATGAGGCACGTCTAATTAAGTTTATAACTGTTTAAATTAAATTTAAACAGTTAACTCTTTAAATTAGACTACAATCGCATTCTGAACATTTTATTGAAAAACACGAATGAATAAGTTTAAAGCAAATTTCTGTCTGGAACTACAATTGGATTGTAAAAGCATAAGCGTGATTGCCGTCTAGGACAGGTAAGCTTATGTCTGCTTAAACTACCTACATGCCTGAAACTAAAATCGCATTCTAAGTATTTGTATGGCTTAGCTATGGCTATGTTTATATTAGAATAGCGTTCTAGAATATTTTAATGAAGGACGTCTGAATGAGTTTATAACTGTTTAAATTAAATTTAAACAGTTAACTCTTTCAATTAGACTACAGTCGCATTCTAAACTTTTATTGAAAAACACGATTGAATAAGTGTAAAATAAAATTCTGTCTGGAACTACAATTGGATTATAAAGGAATATGCGTGATTTCCGTCTAGTACAGGTAAGCTTATGTCTACTTAAACTACCTACATGTCTGAAACTAGAATCGCATTCTAAGCATTTTTACATGTTTACGCCTCAGCGTCACTATAGATATGTTTGTGCCTTTTGAATATGAACAACTTAGAATCGCATTCTATACATTTGAAAACTTTTTTCTTTATTTACGATGAATAAGCTTAGGGTTGTTTAAATTAAATCTGAAAAACTGAAATCGCATTTTAACCGTTTTATGGTTTTCAGTCAAATGAGTACGCATGTGTAGGAATCAAAATATTTTTGAAAGTAATTCGAACTACTTGCTTCAGTTTTAACCGATTCGAGCAAAATTTATATTTATTTAAAATATTTTTACACTAAAACTAGAACACATTCTAAACATTGGTGTAGTTTGTCACATGTAGACTTAATTACGGTATATACAGAAATAACAAATATTTAAATAATTAAATATTTGTAATTTTTGTTTTCTTGATTTATTGTGATTCGGGTTCCATTATGTAATAAATTTTGAATAATAATTTCGTGAAATATTCTGCCTGATGCATACCGAGTAACGTGTTTCGATCCATCTGGACCATCATTTGACGTTGGCTAATCTGATATCTGACTACTGAGTCAACAGGTAGCTGTTGACCCAGATGGATCGAAATGAGTCGAAATTATATTTAACAAAACGAAATTACAATTTAAACTAAACTATAAGTTTCAATAAATTATAATAAATACACAATTAGATATTGATTAGAACTCGCAAATATTATTCTAATCCTATGCAGTATTAAGATATATACGTAAGTATATATTACGAGAGGTTTCATTAGTCGGATAATTGGAAACTATTACAAGCGTTGTTCTAACATTAAAATGCTATTTTAGCTATCACTATTGTTATGATTCGCTTGTTTCCGTAGAGATAACTGTTTCGACCAGATTTAATATCTGCGAATAATTGAATTCGAACAAAGTACTAAGTACTTATGTTATGGACTAGAATATTATACAATTATCGTTATTAGGAACATTAGATTTATTACTCCATTGGTTTCAAACTTGCTAATGGATAATTCATGTTTGATATAAATATTAAAACATACAGCGTCATTAGAAATGTAAAATATTAAAGTTAGTACCTAAGCCTAACATCCAAAGAGTATCCAAAATAGTACGTAAATATTGTTATCCTTTAAGGAAACTTCAATGGCTTTGCAACAGATTTCCAAAAACTTAGCAAGGGTTACACTGTATAACAAACAAAGTAGAGGCTGTAGCAGGTATTAACAATATTAATACCAAAGATTTTATTCAAAATAGCATCAGTATAAATACGTTTGTGTATATACAGTATGTTTATATTAGAATACCGTTCTAAATATTTTAATGAGGCACGTCTGAATGAGTTTATAACTGTTTCAATTAAATTTAAACAGTTAACTCTTTTAATTAGACTACAATCGCATTCTGAACATTTTATTGAAAAACACGAATGAATAAGTGTAAAGTAAATTTCTGTCTGGAACTACAATTGGATTGTAAAAGAATATGCGTGATTTCCGTCTGGTACAAGTAAGCTTATGTCTACTGAAACTACCTACACGCCTGAAACTAGAATCGCATTCTAAGCATTTGTATGACTTAGCTATGGCTATGTTTATATTAGAATAGCGTTCTAAATATTTTATTTAAGCACGTCTGAATGAGTTTATAACTGTTTAAATTAAATTAAAACAGTTAACTCTTTAAATTAAACTACAATCGCATTCTAAACTTTTATTGAAAAACACGATTGAATAAGTGTAAAGAAAATTTCTGTCTGGAACTACAATTGGATTGTAAAAGAATATGCGTGATTTCCGTCTAGTACAGGCAAGCTTATGTCTCCTAATTTAATATCAGAAAGAAACGAGAATATATCTCTAAATATTATAGAACTTATCCAGGTTAATAAATATGCATTAGTTTTCAAATTGCTTCCAAATATCAACAATAGATTAGCTATTTCGGAAATAGGGATTAAGTTGGTGAATATTAAGGATTTTAGCAGATGCAACATGCAATTAACAATTTATCATACTTGCAAAAGTGATAAATTTCATAGGATTCATTGCTTAATTTTAATAAATATTTATTTATATTTACATTATTATATTATTTGTAACTCTAAATGACTCAACAGATATGATTTACTTTGGGTTGGCTAAAATTAAAATTTCTTTGAATGCAAATTAGTGGATTTGATTAAATAGGTTCGTTGCTTAATTAACCTAAAATGAGTAACCAAAATAGAAAAAAGTAGAAAAATATATTTGAAACCAAAAAACAAAATAAAAACACTGGAGGCATCAAGAGATGTTTTTATAGCTCCACTACGAGGCGTAGGGAAAATACAACGAAATAAAAATACGATTTTTGCATAAAAAACTCATTGCAGCCGCAACTGAAACAAGAAAAACGAAAAATGATGCCTCAGTAAAAGTTTCTCTCTTCTCTCTTCTTGTTTCTGTTTTTTTTTTCACATGGAATGTGGCTGTGAGTGATCGCTCACTCTCACTTACTTGCCCAAAGAGAGAGACATTTCAGTTTGGGCGAGCTGCTCGCTGGTCATAGATCGGATAACAGTGTGCAATGTTTTAAGAAAAGGGGAAAAAGCGAAGCTATAACAATAAAGAAATTGTAATGAGCACAGATAACGACCAAATACTGCGGCGCGGAATGAATGAATCGGTGTACGGTAAAAAATATCTGTTTTACCTAAGCAACTCTAACAAATGTTGCCAAATCTAAAATTTTATACAATGAATATTGTTGACAATACTTTCAAATTCTAATTGAATTCTGATAATATTATCGACAGGTATGATTTATGAAATTATTTATACGAACTGGGGTTAAGTTAGTTTGATGTGTTGACGACATTGATGAGGAAATTTTAAGATAAACAAATCGCAAATAGAGCACTTGAAAACACTTCAAACTGTATAAGAAGAACAAAAATTTCAAACTGGATAGCAACAAAAGTGGCTATGCTGACTTCTAAGAAATATAATATGCACTACCACGCTGGCGGACACCAAATCGTATTCAGAGAAATATTAAAACCTTTAGGACTTAAACAAGCATTTTATGTTGTAACTGATTACGCTAACCACGAAATATGCAGCACCCACTTGGGCGGAATCACTTAAAACAAAACTTTTAGCCCTACTCGAAGTAACCCCAATTTAGAAAGCAACATCCACGGAATCTTTTATTGGCCTGACTGGAAATGCTTTAATCCACCGATTTACAAACGGAACAAAAAACGAGAATAATATTCTCAAACGAAAACTGGAGGTTCACAGAGGTATATTACTGCAGAACTGACATGTGTAGTAGAACAACCCAGAAAAAAGGAGCTCGAGCTGAAATAATACTTACAGAAAGCAAAAAAATGGATTCAGCGAAAGCAGGGACACTTAAATTTCCTGGCAGAAGCACTGACCGGACGTGGCAGATTTCCGTCTTATTTCTAGCAAATAGGCAAAGTCAAGATTTTATTACGAAAGCCAAGATTTTATTACGCTAAGACCAGCTTGATTTCGCTTAGCATATTATAATTTGGAGGAAAAGCGTAAAGCAGTAATAATCCAAATATGTGAAGATTTGAACTTTTACAACGTAACCGAGATGATGACTAATTAATTCGGAGTCACAGTGAAAATCAGTAAATAACTACGTCACAAAAAGCATGCAAATGATCGAAATTACATTTAAATAATTTCCAAACTAATTTCCGTAGGTAAGTAACTTACCGAATCATGGTAAGGTTATTTTGGAGTAGAATTGTAGACAAGTCGCTCAAATTTTGTTTTTTTTTTGTTTTACGTAGGAAGTGGAGAAACTTTCAAAACACGAAGGATGCCCGTGCATCCAACACTGTGGGATTTTTACCCCAACTAAAACTCGACTCCCTGTTGGGATTGTATATTGTTGGGAGATTGGAGAGTTTGTTTGAAGGAGGCTTTAGGATTTACCATCCTCTTCGACCTGGAACTGGTATTGAATGGAATGCTTTTAGAATTATGGTAAGCTGATAGCTTACAGATAAGATATACGCTATAGCATTCGCTTTACTGCCACGGAAACCTGCAATACCTTGGCCATAGCATGGTCAACTGATGAAGTAGTTTGGTTTAGTAGGGTGAGCTGATTTGCTGGTGGTCTTGTATGTTTATGTACTTGTTTATATATGTTTATGTCCTTGCTTGTCTGCGCAAGTCGGTGTTACTTGACCTGAAATAGAAATTAAGGTTGTCGTGGGTCGTGGAAGAGTGATTGTTTTTGTCTGTTTTTTTGTTTACTTTTTGTTTTTTTTTTTTATTTTAATTTTATAATTTTTTTTATTTTTTTATCTTCTTGTTTTTTATACTATAGGCTTAGGGATCATCTTAGGGACAGCGGGATTAATTCAAGGATATCTTAGAGATCCTCAGGAGGTTCCTGCATGGTTTTGATTATTCTAGCTGACGGATGTGGGAAGGGTCTGCGAGGCTACGATGGTGTTTGGCTTTCCAATCAGAACGAAGATTTTGGTAGGATATTGGGTTGTTTTCTTCGTCACGTCGAGTCGGATTTTAGACTGTAAGGATTTTAGACGATCTGTGATATATAGTAGAGCAGTGTGCATATAGTAGGGCACTCGGAAATTGGAAGTGTAACCTGTGAATTTTTTGTTGGCGTTCTTTATTGTTGGCTTATAAATAAGCTTATGTGTCGCAGGTAACTGTTCGGTTCTTTTGCCTGTCCTTTCTCGCTCTGCGTGAAGCTTCTGCCAATTAGCGCGCTTGGTTGGCGCCTGATGTCTTCTTAGCGTGTCGCCTTCTCGCAGATGCCTCTAATTGATGTGTTGTACGCCTATTATTTCGACCTGTGCGTGACACTTCTTAGCACAGAGATATTTTTGACAACTTAGGTAGTTGCAGGTATATCTCTCCATTGACGATCTACTAAGATCCGTGTCTGAATATCGAATGTCGCTCAAACCCTCTGCTTGCACGTGACAACCATAAAGAAAGGCCGGTAGCTTCGCTGTCAAAGGGACAACTTGAGTTTTGTTTTACGTCCTAGAAAAACATTACAAGTAAGGAACTATAATGAGAGTTGATGAAAGGTGTATCTGAATTTTCGGTATTTCAATTTTGTCCAATATTATTTTCCTATTATTTCCTATTAAGTTTACTGAAACTTCTAGAATTGGATCACTTTACAGCACCTTTTGGACGTTTTTGAATTTATTCAAAATTATGCAGTTTGTTGCTTTCATTGCTCAGTTTGATAGGTTGACAAACAGTTAAACTGAAAAATAAAATCAATTAAAATCAACAAAAAAAAATGGATAACGAAAATGAAGCACATCTGCTACTTAGTCAAAATAATTCGGAACTGTGGAAACAACTGCATAAAAATTATAGAAAACTGAGCCCGGAAAAGCTTTATGTATTATTGGAAATGACAACTCTTTGAATCAGAAATCATGCTATTGTTTTCAGCCTTAGCGGAATTTAACTGCGATCAATATTCAATGCTATCTGTTTCGAATACCAGAATGCACAATTTTTATGTTCTTGCCAGAAGTGCTACTTGTTCAAATATTTAAATCAGCACAATGTTCTTTTATTATTTAAAATAACGGAGGAGCGCAGATTCGAAGATGCAATTGTATTGGTAGTTTGGGAGAGAAAGTGTAGAAGAGATTTGAGGGGGAGAGGAATGTTAGAATTTTGAGGATGTTGCAACAGAAGAAATGACTGATGAAATGGCAGGTGAGGAAATCAGTAAGGATGAACTGGAAAATAGGTTAATGAAGATACAGGAAGGTAAAGCTACTGGGCCTGACAGAATATCTGTTAATGTATGGAGATGCTTAAATGAAAATGGCAGGGAAGCGTTATTAAGAGAAATAAATATGGTATGGAAAGGAGAAGTTCTAATAAAACAAAGAAACGAATAACCAATAAAACAAAGCCATGTTATGTTGTAAAATTTTAACAAAAATTGTAAGATGAGTGACAGCACTGTCCGTTTTAAATGACTTTTAACGGACGCGAAATGGAGCCACGTTATTGGAATATTAAGAGACGTTCGAAAAGTTTTAATTATTTTTCTAATTATGTGGTCTTCTATCTACCTCTTGCATTATTATAATACGCTTGCCGGTCGCATTCAAATTAAAATCATTATATAATTATAGGGTAATCTTTTATTTCTCTCTTTAGCAAATTTACATTTTAAATTAAATTTAATATGCATTCCCAAAATTTTAAATATATATACATTTGAGTTTCTTATCTTTTCGGTTTCATATTTTAATCATAAAGTATTTTAGTTGCAAAAGTTAAATATTTACTTAATTTTGTTTTAACTAAGAACTTTGTTCTCAAATTTCATGATTGCTTGAGAGAAATAAAATTTCAATAAGATGAATACTTTTACAATTTCATTATAATCCTAACAAATTTTTGTTTCAATCCATTTTTGTTTGAAATTTCCATTTTCCATTTTTCCTTTCCAATCTAATATTTAAAATAAAATAGCTAATGTATAATATTTGCAGATTTACAAAATGTGAATCTTTGTGATAATTTTAAGACTAACCTTACCATCTAATTGATTTTATGGTTCAACACTTTGTGTATGTCAACTATATGTCAACCAGTTTCAATAAAATACACTCATACGTACTAAGTTTAAAATCAATTTTTGTCTGGAACTACTTTTTATAAATTTTATAAAAAAAATTTTAATCTGGAATTTCTAAAAATTTTAAGATGATTTTGGGCATAATCATTGAATTTAAAATATTTTAAAAATTTTAAATTTTCAAAAATCGAAATTATTAAAAAAAATTTCAAAATTGAAAAAGTTGCTAAGTAAGAATTGTGGTTTCATATTTTAATTTTAAAGTATTTTAGTTGCAAAAGTTAAATATTTACTTAATTTTGTTTTAACTTTGTTCTCAAATTTCATGATTGCTTGAGAGAAACAAAATTTCAATAAGGTAAATACTTTCACAATTTCATTAAGATTCTAATAAATTTTTGTCTCAATTCGTTTTTGTTTGAAAGTATTTATGTAAGTTTACTACATTATTTTCTATTGAAATATTGTATCGAAAGCTTATATTTCCTTTCCAATCTAATATTTAAAATAAAATAGCAGATTTACAAAAAGTGAATCTTTGTGTAAAATTAATTTTAATACTAACCATACCATCTAATTGAATTTATGGTCCAGCACTTTGTGTATGTATATGTCAACCAGTTTTAATAAAATACACTCATACGCACTAAGGTTAAAGTCAATTTTTGTCTGTGACTACTTTTTATAAATTTTATAAAAAAAATTTAAATCTGGAATTTCTAAAATTTTTATATCAAAAATCGAAATTTTTAAAAAAAATTTCAAAATTGAAAAAGTCGCTAAATAAGAATTGCGGTTTCATATTTTAATTATAAAGTATTTTAGTTGCAAAAGTTAAATATTTACTAAATTTTGTTTTAACTTTGTTCTCAAATTTCATGAGAGAAATAAAATTTCAAGAAGGTGAATTCTTTCACAATTTCATTAAGATTCTAACAAATTTTTGTTTCAATTCATTTTTGTTTGAAAGTATTTATGTAACGTTTACTACATTATTTTCTATTAAAATATTGTATCGACAGCTTATATTTCCTTTCCAACCTAACATTTAAAATAAAATAGCTAATGTAAAATATTTGCAGATTTACAAAAAGTGAATCTTTGTGTAAAATTAATTTTAAGACTAACCTTACCATCTAATTGAATTTATGGTCCAACACTTTGTGTATGTCAACTATATGTCAACCAGTTTTAATAAAATACACTCATACGTAGTAAGTTTAAAGTCAATTTTTGTCCGGAACTAGTTTTTATAAATTTTATAAAAAAAAATTTAAAATGATTTTGGGCAAAATCATTAAATTTAAAATATTTTTAAAAAATTTCAAAAATCTCGAAATTTTTAGTTTTCAAAACTCTTGAAATTTTTAAAAAATTTTCAAAATTGAAAAAGTCGCTAAATAAGAATTGTGGGAGTAGATTTTTTTTAGATTTTACCCGAAGATTTTTTCAAATTTTAAAAATTGAAAAATATATAGTAAAATTAATTTTAAGACTAACCTTACCATCTAATTGAATTTATGGTCCAACACTTTGTGTATGTCAACTATATGT
>WYDF02105302.1:0-10522 GCA_009867245.2 Adranes taylori
TTAATTTGTAAGATTGTAAAAAGACTTATTTACATATTTATAATATATTAGATAATATATAGAATAAGGATATAAATTTTAATTCATAATAAAACAATAGAATATAAAGCTTATCAAACGTTGTTATGCCACTTTGCACCCTCTATAATTGTACATTTCATATAATAACTGCATACATGCATTTAGATACATGCTATTTGTGTACATTCATTCATTCATAAGCATATTTAACTTTATGTATCTACACATACGTTAGGAAAATCAACTTTATCCTTGGCCGTTGTAGCTAATGTTTTCTGCTGACTAGTATGGATAATTTCAACTTGGATAACTGTCCTTTCGTCCTCGATCCTGTTAAATATCTAGGATAAAACTTTGTCCTTACGAGTCCAGAAGGACAATTTCAGCTTTTCGCGTATCCGGCGAACAGAATTACCGAAGAGATAAACATTATATTGTATTACGATATCATAGAGAAAATGACCCTCACCGCGACAAAACTACAACAGTTAGGGGGAAAACAAGATTTGATCCCTTTTGTATTAACGAAACAAGGGAGAGATCGATTTCGTGTATTTGAATGCATATGTGTGTATATTGCATCGAGAGAAGATAAGGATAATATAGGTATCAAATTAAGCAGATGATTATTGTGATAGCACGTATGTGCCTTATTCTAACTAAAATTGCTTAATGTTCATCAAAATATAGGAGAACATTCAATTAATAATTTCAGTTGAAAATTAGTATATGCTGGGATTTTAAGACGTGCGCAGATTTTTGAGCCAGGAGTGCGGTTTTATGCCAATTCTAGAGTTCCTGCAGTCTTTACATTTCACCACACATGATGTGACCAGATATTCAAGTTTATGGTTTTTGATCCTAAATCCTAAATATGATCCTCATTTGACTGTTGCACTCTGTGACGACCTCGTTATTTGCCACATGATCTAACTGGATAAACAAATTCTACTTCCAGTTAAAATCCAAAAGTTTGTTTAGGGCGTAGACAAAATTAATAAATTATTATTTCGGGATTTTGAAATATATATATATATATATATATATCGGTCTATATCGGTCTACAAAATAATTTATAACACATGCTACAATAATTAAAGTGGATCTGTTATTTTTTCAAATAGTTAAGAGTTACTTGTAAAGATTTATTTACATCGTGGCTAAAAACAAACAGCTATTCTATTAAAATAGTGCATAGTCAAAGGTTAACAAAAAGAACGTTGTTTTTATGTTAACCCGGTAAACGTTGTTTTGCAATCTTAAGCAATCTTATGCATAAAATCTATAATACAGTTGTTGTAAATAATAAATAAATAATGGTATATTTAGTTAAATAATAGTATTTAACTAAATATACTTTTAAAACACACATGCATTTTAATTGATATTGCTGACACCTTTGTGTGTCGGGTGCCACCTAACATAGTTCTTAAAGATGAACTTAGTATGCAAAAATGCAAGCTAATATTTATGTTATACATTTTTATTATTATATAATATGAAATTTATTAACCTTTGAGCATAAGAGAAGTGTGTCACTATGCGTTATCAAATATTTTAAGTACTACAATTTATTCAAGATGTTTTCCATTAAACATGCACAATTTTTCAATTATATTTTCCCAGAGGATTTCTTTATTAATGATTATTAATTAAGCGTTAGATTATTAAGCGTTTCAGTATTGGAGTACACAATTTTAATTTCGTGAAACAACAGTGTTCCAAAACTCTATTTATTGATTAAACATTGTTTCCATCCTTAGGAATAACAATTGTCTTGCCATGTTTTGGGGAAACAATTACCTCTTCTTCAGAAGAACTAAATAAATAGCTAAATTTAAGTAATTAGTTGAGTACAACAAATAAATGTACCTTGTATGTGTTTAATTTAACTACAGCATGTTATCAATTTGATTCAATTCATTGTCCTGCGGTAGTTTTGGAAAATTATTTAATATAGGTGATTACTTTGGTTTATTAATTTATTATAATTAATCAATTATATTAAATAATTTTCCAAAACTACCACAGGAAAGTGAGTTGAATAAAATTGTTAACATGGTGTAGTTAAATTAAACACACACAAGGTACGTTTTATTTGCTCTACTCAACTAATTATTTAAATTAAGCTATTTATTTAGTTCTTCTGAAGAAGGGGTAATTGTTTTCCCGAAACATGTCCAGACAATTGTTATTCCTAAAGATGGAAACAATGTTTAATCAATAAATGGAGATTTGGAATACTGTTGTTTCATTAAAATAAATATCAAAATTTTACAATCTTCACAATGTTGCTTTAAACGTATAGGGTTTGTCCGAAAAGTAATGCCAATGATTCGAGAATAAAAAAATTATTGATCAAAATCGGCACAAATCATTAAAAGGATTTAAAGTACTGTCTTCCTACGTCGTTACATCGCCGCTAGTGAAATTTCCAGGCAACGAAGCCGTCACGGTAGTAGTCCATCTCCGGAATGTCCGTTAAAGCCTTGGTGCAAGCCTCTTTGATGATATCGACCGTCCCGAAATTTCATGGGAGTTTTCAAGCGCGGAAACAAAAAGAAGTCTGGGGGAACCACATCAGGATTGTAGGGAAGCTGGAGAACCGTTGGCATACCTGAATTTAGCAGGTAGCAGGTTACAACAAAGGATGTGTGCGCTGGCGCATTGCCATTGGTGAAATTTTCAATTCTTCTCAATGACAGGTTGTATTCAAACATTAATAACATTTGATAATTAAACAATAAATTATGGAATCCTTGTTTGATTAAAACTAGGATTTAATCTTAATAAAACAAGTACGGCCCATGAATTAATAAACAAAATTCTAATAAAGCACAATTGATTTTAACATATTCTATTAATCACCAAGTAATTATTTTTACATACAACACAAATTCTACGGGGTTTACGAATTTTGCCAAATAATAAAACAAATATTTTTAACATTTGTTTGATAAAAATATATAAAAACGTTAATTCGGATACAACACAATTTTCCCCCTAATCGAAATAAATAAAATAACGACCAAGCAACATTTAATTAATAACAATAATTTGAGAGTAATTAATAGAGATTTGGTATACTAACAAAATAACATAAGACGGGGTTTATTAAACTTGCATAAAGGTTTATACGCCACCGGTAACCTTTATTTTAAATACACTGAAATAAATTATTTACTTAACATTAATTATTTACAGTATAAAAGTAAAGAATTTTGGATGTTCAATTTCTTAATCAAGATTTATAATAAAATATTTGCCTACTTACATTTGTATGTCTGTCATAATTCTCACAAAAAAGAAAGAGTAAAGTACACGAATTTTCCCCACATCTACGGAAGGATACTGCGTTTTGATTAATTTCGCATGTCTATTTTTTCTGATAGATATTTTTATTCTGAAATTTATTTTAATTAACTTGTATAATTAAATAAAATTATAATGATAGATTGCTAAATTTTTATATGGACTTTAATGATATTAATAAGTTTCTATCATTTAGTTATTATTCCATTGAACAATAAAAATATATAAAATCTGTACAGTAGAATCCCCAGAATTGAATACGTCTAATATGTTTGGCGTTATAATATTCATTACAAAGCTACTTAATGTAGACATTCATATAAAGTTCACACAATAATTATATATCAACAAAATAAATATAGTAGCATTTAATACCCATGGAGATTTTCGCAACATGAACGAATGATGTTAATAAGCGAAGATCATTTAATATGGTATTTTTTACATCTTTATTGAATTTTCATTAGCATTCCCTTTTACAGCATACGTGCGTAATATTTTATTAAATAATTCAATCAATGCGATGTATTGGCTTTATTATAGGTAACAAAATAATTACTCGCCTTCTTGTAGATAACGATATTATCTACTTTTTATAATACTTGCAATGAAGAATTGCACTTCATAGAGATAATTAATAGTACCTAAGGTTGCATTTAATTTTAAGTATCACTCTATTGCGTGGATGGTTTTCGTATTAATTTCATTGTGAACAATCAACTCACAAACGTTCGATGGTTAGATCTATTTTCTTGCTGAGTAAGTATGAGCTAGTGATGCTATAATATACTTGTTGGCTAGATGAAAGCAGCGTTTAAGTTTGTCGTAATGAATGGGTCAAGTACTTGGCAATTTTGGATAACTTAAGTCTAGAAATCGCGGGTGTTATTAAATGAAACTACCAGCAATCGTTTAAGTACCGATGTATTATATAAAATTCCAATCTTATATATGAAACTAGTTCTTATCCAATTGTAAACAAATTAATATAATTTGTGCATCTATTAACATTCAGACATTGGGCCTTGTCAAACAATTAGGTAATGTATTTCGCTGATGCATTTTACTTTGACTAGTTTAATCAAATAAAATAATAATGTAATGCAAATATATTATAATATCTTTGTTTTGATAGTAAAACATATGCACAAGTAATTTAGTACGAATATACTCGACTTATATCATCATGCAATATAAAGACATTTAGGCGAATAGGAATTTTTATTTGTGGGTCAAATTTAAATAATTATGTAAATACTCTATCTATGTAAAATATCCATCCTACGTTTTAAAATATATCAAATATACTATATTAATATAAATGGAATATAATAATTCAAAAAATCTTCTTGAGAAAATGTTCAAAAAAGCTTCTTGAACATTTTCCACTGTACTGACTTGGACATGCTGCCGCTTCAGAATGAAGGAGTTCAAGATCGATATGACGGTATATGGCAGCAAATTCTTGTCTCTCGATTATTCTGATGTCTTTGCTCGTCCTTAGTCTTTGTAGTCTCTTCCAATCTGTGGTGAAGAGAAATCCGTTAGATATGTGCTGATCCATGAGTCTTGACGTGGTGCCAAATTGACTTCTTGAGTGACTCGTTTAGTTCTTCTTCCCTAGTTTTATCCGCTGTAGATCTCCATCTATGACTTTGGGATTCTTATAGAGGTTCTGTGGACGAATGATCGATATATGTGTTTGGATCTTGCATCCAGCTTGGATCTCTATGATTCCTGTGTCGTGAATCATCACTAATTTTCTTTCTATGCTGCAGATGATTGACACGATTTTGGGTAATTTGAGCCGAATACTAAATATAAGGATCCAATATCTTTATGGTTTGTAGAGAAAATCCATTTGTTTGCTGAATGTCCAAGTATTAAATGTCATCATCTTCTTCCAGACTGTTGATGTGAGGGTATATGGTTTCGACCTACATCGCATCTGCTGCGGACTTTTGGAACTAGCGTCAGTGACGCAATTATGATTTGTGCCTACTCTTAACACGTGCCTACGCGATGATCCAATACCCATGCAGTTGTGCGTGCTTTAGCTGAATGGGCATCGTATTGTGTTGGAGGCTACAGATTTGGTGAATCGGCAGTCTCCAGAGACAACCCTGTTCAATGTGTTGAACAGTTACTTCAGTTGAACAATATATATATCAGGATAACACACAATGTTGGTAAATGGTTAACCTGTAATTTTTGCACAAATTTTTAATCCGTGTTTTGCATGCCTTACAAAATAACGGAAATTTCTAAAGCCACTGTCTTAAATGTTATGTAAACTAAATAACTTGCTTCGCAGTAACTAAATTCTAGCTGCTTTGATGCGCGATCCTAAATGAAGCGGATGGCAATTTATACAAGTTTTGAAGCAAGCTGCCTAATAAGTTTTCTACTCTTTGCAGGTGCGACCGAAGCCGACGTGCGAGCGATGACCAACAGCCAGAGTGCTCAACTTACGTAAATTGCCGTACCGTGCACGTAGCGCCTCTTGACAGATGAGTGACCCAAGAAAACCGGTGTACAAGAGGGGAGTGCGAAAGTACAAAAGATAATTTTGAAATTGAGGGAGAGAAAATAGAAAATGTTAACAAATAGAAATACTAAGGATACATGTTGGCGCAGAATGAGACATACAAGAAGCATGTTAAGCTAGTGGCAATAGAAGTAGATCAATATTTGATAGTACAGGAACAGTTACGAAATAAATATTAAAAGTTGGATATATACAAGGTGTTCTTCTTCTATACAAGGTGTTAGTTTACAACGCGCATAGAAGTGGCGCCCATATCTAACCAGGAAGTTGTCGAAGCTTCAAGAAGATCCAAGGCCTGTCGAGGCATTTTCAACAGTTATCATAGTTGATCAAAATGAAGAGGAAGAAACCCCTTTCAAGAGCTAAGCCTTCAGCAGAGCAAGCGTAGACTGGAGGGACAAGTATAGCGAGCGTAAGTTTAAGAACTGATCTGCTTCGGAAGTCTTGTTGTTTTTCAGTCGTTTGATAGCTGATTCTACTTCCTCCTATGTGATGATAGTACCTAGGCCGCCACTCTCTGCACTCATATTGTCTCTGTTTTTGTTGCTTTCGCCTCCGAAGATCTCCTCCATGTACTGTCTCCACCTTATGAGTTTCTGGTCTATTTAAGTAATGATGTTATCGTCCATGTCCAAGATTACTCCTGCACCTCGCCTTTGATATCTTCCCGTTGTTTCCTTTATATTCTTGTGTATGTTTAGTACAGATTGCGATTTTAAGAAAACTGGGATTGTTCGCTTCAAATATATAAATCTCTTTCTCCAACAATTGGATATCATCATGGAACTAGATGAGTGCTTTTCAGTCGAAACCAAACCACAACTCAATTGGAATTCACTACGCAAAATCGCAGATAGATTATCGCAGGTTAAATTGATTATTCTTTGTACTTGATTTACGAATTATCTATTGTACATTGTTATATTCAGGATATATTATGAATTATTTAGAAGAATTTATTTTCAAACATCAATTGCCTAATTTAATTAACATTCAAATAAACAATAATGGACCTATAAAGAATTAGCTGAAATTTAAATAATAGCACATTTTATGTTGACTAATATAATTAGCAATTAGAAACGTTCAAAATGGATACAATGATGATTACAAACACGAAATTTTCGTCAGTAAATTTTCAAACAGTAGAATTCTCGCAAACTTGATAATTGATAGGCATCGTTTAGCGTATATATTTTAAACTTGATACACGAGCCGAAAATTAAGCTCATTATTATACATATAGTACATGCAAGCGTGAATATAATATGAATTAATAGCTTTCTGACACGCATTGATGGTTAGTTGAACGATACTGAAAAATCTAATAACATGCAAATTCGTGAATGTAGATAGATACAAATAGTAGACAACATTTATAAACTAGGGGAATTTTTAAGTTTTACGTGGCCGTTTTAAATATCTAGCATTTTCATGAACGTATTATTTCGATCCTTGTCTCGATATTATGTCATACTCATTTCAATCCGATCAACATAATTCAATTTTTTTAAGAGATCCGAATCAACGATTTCAATCCGATCAAAAATCTACTGATAAATAAACTTTATACAAGTCATTTCAACCTAATACTATCGATTCGGGCATGACATGATTGCGCGCAAAATGTAAGGAGTGCTAATTTTTCTCTTGCTGGGATGTTAAGCTGATGGCATGATAGCACTCCGATATAACTCTTATTATATCTTTTTTTGTTAACCGAGAGAAACGTCGCTTTTTCGCCTACCATGCTGGTCAAGCGATGGTTATGTTTTTAGTGTCAGCCCACTAAAAACTCTTGGAGGTTAGCCAATTTTATCGGTACCTGTTGGTCACACTACTTGACCAAAATAGCCATTTGTTACTGCCCTACCTATTTAACAACACAAACTCTATTTAACAACACAAACTCACAAACTCATACACAAACTCTATTCGCAATGACATACAAACACTTACCTTTGACCACTTTTGGGTTAATGATATCTACGTCTTTCTCGCTGCATCGTATCGTAGTCTCTCTCTTTTATCGCTTTTACTTCAGAATTGACTACAGATTCTCTTCACAATTCTGGCTGGTTTGAAGTCCTCTCCTATGTACGTCTCTATATTCTGTCGCTCTGCATTCCACGCCTCGCACTCAAAGAGAGTGTGCTCTACAGTATCACTGCCACTATAGTCACAGCTGTCATAGTTAAACATCGGACGCTCTACGCCAAATGCTATGCAAATACGCGCTAAAACTGCCACAACAAGTTAAAGCTTGCGTTAGGTAGTAGTTTAGCTACCCTTTGCTGCATCATACCATCATTTGACCTTAAATATAAGACCTTTCACGCTCTTATCCCATTCTTTCTACCACCTATCCAGAGTACCTGGAGCCTTATTGGTATTAACCCCGCACTAACACAATGCCCCAAGAGATACAGTGCGGTAGGCACAGGTCATTCCAATAACACCTACTCGTTAGGCTTGGTCAAGCAATTCTGCTGTCCTTGCAGTATCCAATGCTTCCATCCAAGATGGAGCCGCATACAGTACCACCGACTCTGTGATACTGTATAGGAGTCTCCTGATCTCACTCCCAGCACCCCCATTGGAGATATTAGTCTAGATATTTGGGACCTGACTACATTAGCTTTGTCAGCCGCATATTTGACATACTTTCCTAGCTTAAGCAATTTGTCTATTATCACGCCCAAGTATTTCACCTCGTTCTTAAACTGCATTTGATGCCCCAATATGCTAATTTGTTTCTTATAATTATGCATTTAATTTGTTTTTTATTATCATTGTTCCTCTTTAAATTGTCAGTTGTGTTATAACATTTAATTTATGTGCAGTGGACGTAGTACCAAATTCTTACTCCATGATGATAATAGATTTCGTAAGGACAAAGAAACTAAAGAAAGTGTCGTTTAGAGATGCAGAGTACAAATATGTAAGTCAAGAGTATTTTTGAATGTTGATATACTAAAATGTTATATGAGGAGCTTATGTCCAAAATGCAACATGTCCGAAAATCTAGTTTCGAGCAAATCGGAAAAAAAAAATATTAGACAAAAACTGCTAATTAAATTAATATAGTTTCTGAATGGTGAAATTGATTTGTGTCAGATGAATTCTATAAGGGTTTTTGTATTTCCCCCTTCCCTTTCTATAATTTTTTGAAATATTTGTGGAAATTAGCCTTTGAATTTTGAAACTAAAATAGGCATTTTTAAGAAAAATAAGCGCTTTTCTCCTTTCAGACTAAAAAAAATCTAGTTAAAGCCTGAATCAAAATCTAGGAATCAAACATGACATTTAAACAAATTAACAGTAATTTCATTTTAATTGCAAAGTCTTCGTCTAATGCGTTACGTCGTCTAAGGAGTTACGTTTTGTATGAAATCTTGAACTAGATCAAAATACCAACTTAGGTTTGCGTCACTGATCCACTCTACGCCAAATGCAGCTTGCAAAAGATTGTTAACAGATTATCCTTTTTCTTGATTTATAGCATGAGGTTCTTCATTTTGTTGAGCTCACAAGTCTCTCAACATTAGAAGAAAGGTTTGGAAGGTCTTCTCTGAATCTGTATTTTTATGGAATCTAGACATTTCACCTTAGTGTTGAAACGTTTTCTGTTCTTTTCCGTTAAAATCACTTTCTCACTTTTGTAGATAACGTTGAATCCTTACACTACCAATGGAACAATGCGTCCCAATTATTATACAATCAGTTCAATTGGGACAGCACGATTAAACTGTATTGTTGCTCATCTCAGTGGTAGTGTGAGGCTTACTCAATGACATAAAATCAGCTCTTGAGCTTGGAAGACCATCTTGATCATGTGATTTTATAATGTGATCTTGATCGTGTGATTTGGTTATTTAATTTTAAATTAAGTAAGTACACATTTTTTGTGGTACATTTTTTTCTTTCAATGAGTAATTTCTTCCTTTCAATTTCGAGTTTCATGTCTTGGTGGCGCAATTTATCCTCATGAATTTTAGTATCAAATTTTAACTTTTCTTAAATTCTATTGACACTTAAACACATAAATTCTATTGACAAACAATTGTAGCGTAAACATGATATGAATATGATGTTAGATACTCACATCAGCGAGATAATTTAATGAATTATTATAATTCTTCGCTTTCTGTTTTCTTATAAAAGGGGACCTCAGCAAGGGACTCTTGAATTTATTAAATTGCCCAGTATTTTGAGAGGACTCCTCCTCAAGAAGACCGGCTTCCTCTAATAACGCTGCTTCCTCCAGCGGTGAACCTTGATCTTGAACATGACGTTGCGAGTCGTCAACAACTTGTACGATTCGCAACGTCAAGTGCCAGTATTTTCCTCGCTTGCAAACGAATCATACAAATTTGGCATTGCCATATTGGTTTTTCCACCAAAGAGTACATCCAACTCATCAAATTCAGGGCACAGCTTCAGAATATACTCTAAAAATAATTGCTGTATTTTTTCTTAATTTCTTGTATTGAAAGTTCCTTTAATATTTAACGTATTAAGTGAGTTAAAACGGACGACTTCATCATCATCACACAGCCAACTTCGTCCACTGCTGGACATAGGCCTCCCGTAAACTTTTCCATTTCCGACGGTCTTGAGCTGCGTTCATCCAATTTGTTT
>WYDF02105313.1:0-10522 GCA_009867245.2 Adranes taylori
TTAATAAATGGTATTATTTTGAAGGTACACTTAGTGAGTTTCTTTTCTACTACTTAATTTTTATTCACACTTCTTATATATCTCTATATACTGAAACAAATAAAATTAGTCCAAATTAGGCTACCTTCCCCTAATATAACAAAATATGTATTTTTGATAGGCTAATCTTTAAAAATTGTTACTGACATGATTTTATAATATTTCAAATAAAACCATTCACAAATCGTTTAATTGAAACATATCAACTATTTTTAAAATGGTTTTGTTTTTATTTCAAACCTTTTTTATCGAATAAGGACTTGATAATATATGGGTGTACTTAGTTCTGCACATTTTATTGCTCACAAATGCTGCTTTATAATTCGAATTATTTGTTAACCCTTTGAAGCACGCATTTCGATTTATTTCCGATTTCGAAAGATTAGATAGATTATTTATGATATGTTAGAAAACAGTTTCTTTCTGCCAATAAACACAACCCAACTTTACACTGTATGTTCGATGAGGTATTTTGGCCGTACTACACTAAGCACCAATCACGGGAGCCCCAATCAAACTTACTTCACATCAAAAGTCTTGAGGCTCATAGCACTATTGGTCCTTCATTTGAAAATTATATATGAGTTGACTACTGATGTATCGAGAAAATGCCAAAATAGACGGTGGTACCATTTTCGGGATTTCCGATTGATGGCGTAGTAAGATTTCATCATATTAACTCTGTCAACTCCACCCGTACACCTCCGGTAGTCTATAACTGCTTTAGGGCAATTGACTTCAGTCACACTTCCATCCTTCTCCCTTTTATTCATTTTAGTTTGATCAATAAGAGAATGTATAGTAGAGAGCAGCTGAATAGTTCTTTTGTCTTTCCATTTGATAGAAGATTATTTGCCTCGATAAACTGCCCAATCGAAATCTCCTTGATTCATTTCCTTATCACCTTTCAATCCAGTGGGAAAATTCTTTCTGTTTGTGCGTACAGTTGAACAAGCGTAAATTTGATTTTCTTGTAAAGAAAGAAAAAGGTCAGTTGTGAAATAGTTGTCAAAGTAAGCGTGATTTCCTATTCCTTCGAGACCTTTAGTCATGTCAAGCACTACCCGTTTACCTAAATCTGTCTCAGGTTTATCTGTATGCTTTCCTGTATAGATTTCAAAATTACATAGATAACCTTCTTAATGGGCGTATGCCCAAATTTTTAACCCCCTTTTCACGGGTTTTATTGGCATATATTGCTTGAAAGTACTTCGGCCTTTGAACTTTGTGCTCTCATTGACTGACTTATTTTTAGGGGCAATAATATTTCTGGAACTTTTTCTTCAGTAGTTCAATGTATGGTCTTGATTATCAAAACTGGGCTCTCCTTTTCTTGCAATTGTTGCATTATCATTGCAATGGAGGTTATACGACCAGACAATGACGTAACTATTTATTCTACTGTTTAAGAAGACGTTATGTAACATCTGCCCAAAGAACAATCTCGAGTATAACGTCGTTTTCTTAGAGGTGTTAAAGTTGACATTCATTCAGATGCATGCTACAAAGCAAACAAAAAGGTAATCTAACATTTCAGTCACAACGTATCGATAATTCGGCCCCACGACCCGGCAATAACTATCGACATACTCTATTGCTTACTCTATTACTCTATTGCTTAGGGTGTCGTTACCTGACATCTATCCAAAAGAGAATCTCATATATGACAGTCCTTTTAAAGGTGTTGAAGTTGAGATTCTTTGTAGGAGCACACTACTGTAAGGAGCAACACAATATAATTTAAGATTTTGGTTACAATATATGGCTAATTAGGTCACACGACGCCACAATGACATAAGGACTTACTCTATGTTTAAGGAGTCGTAACGTCATATCCGTCGAAAAAAGAACCTCATGTCCCCTTAGAGGTGCAGAAGTTGACATGCTTTGGAGATGCACGCGACATAGCAAAAAAATTTAATGTAATATTTCGGTCACAACATATCAATAATTCAGTCAAACGACCAGAAAATGACGTACCCACTTACTCTATTGTTTAGTGAGTCGTTACATGATATCCGTAGAACAAAGTATCTCATGTCTTCTTAGAAGTGCAAAGTTGACATTCTTTGGAGATGCGCGCTACGAACAAAAAACATCTATAGTAACATTTCGGTCACAACATATCGATAACTCGGTCACAGGACCCGACAATGACGAATCGACTTACTCTATTGTTTAGAGAGTCATTACTTGACATCTGTCCAAAGAAGAATCTCGTGTATGACGTCGTCTTTTTAAAGGTGCTGAAGTTGAGATTCTTTGGAGTACACGCTGTAAGGCAAAAAATTATATAATATTTCGATCATAACATATGAGTAATTCAGTCACACGACCATACAGTGACGTACCCACTTACTGTATTGTTTAGGGAATCGTTACGTGATATCCGTCGAACAAAGTATCTCATGTCTTCTTAGAAGTGCAAAAGTTGACATTCTTTGGAGATGCACACTACGAAGCAAAAAACATCTAAAGTAACGTTTCGGTCACAACATTTCTACAACTCGGTCACACGATCCGACAATGACGAATGGACTTACTCTATTGTTTACAGAGTCATTAGGTGACATCTGCCCAAAAAACAACTCGTGTATGACGTCGTCTTCTTAAATGTGATGAAGTTGAGATTCTTTGGAAGTACACGCTACAAGGCGAAAAAAATTCATGTAATATTTTGATCACAACATATCGGCAAGTCGTGTGCCCGACCAGAGAATGACGTACCCACTTACTCTATTGTTTAGGGAATCGTTACGTGATATCCGTCGAACAAAGTATCTAATGTCTTCTTAGAAGTGCAAAAGTTGACATTCTTTGGACATGCACACTACGAAGCAAAAAACATCTAAAGTAACATTTCGGTCACAACATATCGAAAACTCGGTCACACGACCCGACATTGACGAATCGACTTACTCTATTGGTTAGAGAGTTATTACGTGATATCTCTCGAAAAAAAGTATCTCATGTCTTCTTGAGGTTCAGAAGTTGACATACTTTTTAAATGCACGCTACGAAGCCAAAAATATCTAAAGTAGTATTTCGGTCACAGCATATCGAGAATTTAGTGACACAACCCGACAATGATGTAACGATTTATTCTATTGTTTAGAGAGTCATTACGTGACATCAGCCCAAAGAAGAATCTCGTGCATAACTTCTTCTTTTTAAAAGTGTTGAAGTTGAAGGTGCACGCTACAAGGGAAAAAAGTCATGTTAAATTTCGATCACAACATATCGGTAATTCAGTCATACGACCCGACAATGTCGTACCCACTTACTCTATTGTTTAGGGCGTCGTTATGTGACATCTGTCCAAAGAAGAATCTCGTGTATCACGTTGGGAGTCGTTACGTTACGGTTTTAACGTTGTTGAAGTTGAGATTTTTTGGAGGTGCATGCTACAAGGTGAAAAAAAATTATGTAACGTTTCGGTCACACCACCGAATTACCAATTTGTCTTTCATTGACCGAAATCTCGGTCAATGAAAGATTTCTTATTACAACGTATTAACAATTCGCTCAAAACGTATTAATAATTCGGTCCCATGACCCGACAATGACGTAACGACTTACTCTATTGTTTAGAGAGTCATTACGTGACATCTGCCTAAATAAGAATCTCGTGTATGACGTCGTCTTTTTAAAGATGCTGAAGTTTAGATTCTCTGGAGGTGCAAGCAACAAAGTGAAAATAAAAATAAAACATTAATTCCAAAACTTGTAATCTTTCGAAATTTAGATAAATAAATCATATTTCTATATTTCTGAAATAATTATATTTCTGGATCTTAGGTATCGTAAGTGTTGGATTTTCATTTATAACCATAGTTCACTATGGTTATAGAGGAAGCAGGATTTATGTATGAATTGTACGGCAAATTAAAATTAATCATTCAATTAGATATGAATGATTTTTCAGAATAAATTTGTCAAACGACAATTTTTTCTAATAGATATAGTACTGATTGCATTTGCTTCGTAACTTGCATCAGATTCTACACAATTAATTTACATTATGCGGTCTTAATTATAGAGCAAATATCTAATTCTATGTTTACGATACTTTCAATTTAGCCATATTTACAATTAGGAAATTGTATATATGCATATTATAATATTTCTTTAAAATAATATTTTTTCCAGACATTCTATAGCCAAATACCCAACCACCACTCCAATTACAAAGCCTTATATTTTAGTATATATTCTGATCAAAATTTAAGTAGTTAGTATACTTCAATTGTTCTAAACAAACTAAGTTGAAAACTATTTTATTTAAGACTAATTTAATAAAAATAGCATAACTAACAATGTTTGCAAAGGTAAATTAATATTGAATTTTCACATTTTTAAATATCAGAGATTATTTTATTCCAGTCAAATATTTACAAGCAAGGATAATTGTTTGCCGGAAAATATCCTTAACTTAAGAGTATATTTTGTTTCTATTTAGAAACTCTTTTAGCACTACAATTTTCCGTGAACAGATATTAATAGTTACTTTTTACTCGAGCTACTTTACATAATTCCATTAATTTGTTCCACAATTTTATTTTGAGATTATTAGATAATACTTTGCTAAAGTATCTTATGTTGAGAGGATGCGTTAATTTTCTTATGTTTTAGATAGAAAACCTAAGACTTAGTTTTTCCTCGAACAAGTTAACTTTATATACTAATTTTGTTTCATTTCATATACGAGGTATGATCAAATAATTCGCGGAATTAGTAGTTTTCTCGAGTAATCTTTATTTATTCCTCAATGTCAACATTGTCCGTTTCAAAGTAATCCCCATTGGACAAAATACCAGTGTTCTGGTATTTTGTTTTCTTCTGCCAGTGTTCTTTCAACACTTCAACTAGCGATTCTGTCTTCATTTCGTGAATATCGGCAAACCGTCCTCCTTTCATGATTTTTATTTTCTTCGGGAATACAAAAAAGTCAGATTTGAGCCTGTTTAGGTGAAAACACACTGAAATTTCTATAGTTTTATTCCTTTTGTCTAATGATTCAAACATTAGAATCCAAAATGTAAAAAATTTGTTTGTAAATTTTTATTCTTTGCATTACATTTTTTTCCAGTTAGCAATAATTGCTCTTGCGTTAGTTGGAGCCCATGGTAATATGCTAAAAGAAATTGAAACACTCAGCATAGGTAAATCATGGAACAATGTAAATCTACGAAGTGGAAAAGCCGTCAAAGTCGTTGCTAATGTTCATGGCGGTTTGGGTGGCGATATAGGTGGTCTTGGTGATGGAAAACTTGGAGAAGGTGGAGAAGGTTTAGGAGGTGGTTATGGAAAAGAAGAGAAAATTGTTGATTATTTTGTAAGTTAATATTTACTTATTTTATAACTTTAATCCAGTAAGTGATTCCATTTATTCAATGGAATTCCATTTATTGAAAACGTTTTATATAGTGTCCTACGAGGCTCATTATAGTTCGAAGAGACAATTTTCCCTCCATCAGAACTAAATATAATAGCTTCTAAATATTTAGTTCTGATGATAAGGTAATTGCCCGAAATATGTCAACTATAACTGTATTAGATCTCATAGTAAAACACTCTTAGTGAATACCGAAATTTTAATTATTCATATATTTATTAGGCACCAGCAAAATATGATTTCAAATATGGTGTTGCGGATAGCCACACTGGTGATAATAAGGAACAGCAAGAAATCCGTGAAGGTGATGTAGTCAAAGGTGAATATTCGCTCGCCGAACCTGATGGTACTATCAGAATTGTAAAATACATTGCTGATAAGAAACGTGGATTCAATGCGCAAGTGATTCGTAAAGGGCATGCCATTCATCCGAAAGTTAATACTAAAGTATCACCGGTCGCCATATTTGGAAAAGGTTTAGGCGGAGATGGTGGATATTAGCAAAATTATAATTATTATATATTTCACATTTACTTCGACTGAATTATTAATAGAGATCTCTAGTAGTTATAATAAATCGTTTACAAATGTAATAGTTTGATTTTTAATGATCCACTCGAAGACCTACGCAAATTAAAAATTGAGCTTTGGCGATAGCTTTTTAAAAAAATATTTTAATAATTTAATTTATTATTTGTAAAATTAACAATACATTGCTTATTTGATCGAGATCTAATCTATTTTCTCTATCCTCAGAGCCTACTTCGATCTGATGCTATCCCAAGGTCAGATCTAATGTAGAGAAATACATGGAACGTCCCAATTGATCTAGAATTGTGGAATTTTGGGGCAAAACATACGTATCATCAGTGGTTTGGTAATTAAGAAGTCTAAAATCCACAACCATATGATTTAGGTTTTCGGCTCGCATCAAGCTTCTTGTGTATAAGAAGAACCGGCCAACTCCATGGGGAACGCAAGGGTTAAATTATAGTTTGATTCAGTGGATCAGAAATTTGACGTCTTACACCTTCTTGGGTTAATCGATATGATTTTATGAAAACTGGATGGGTTACTTTTATGTAATCGAGAATTGAATGTTTATTTTGGCTACTGAAGGTTAAAGAGAAACCGAGACAGTAAAAGATATGTTTCTACTCAAAACAAAATTTTTGAATAGATTCTGCTTCTTCTATATTCAAATGATTTAATCCTAAGTGTTCTAAGTTTTCTGCTTGAACGGGCTCTATATAAACAATATTTTCAAATATTGCCTCTGACGCCAAACATATTTTTGTGTGCATTTCCCTTATGTATTTTTATCTTTTAATTTTTAAGCAAAATATTCAGGAAAGAGCAGTCCCATGTCATCGCTCTGATATTTGGCGACATGTACATGCCTACATTTCAGTAGTGGTCATGACTGGCGGTCATTTCGTACAATTTTACACTTAGTCATTTACACTTTACACTTAGTCAATTTTACACTTAGAATTATACACTTAGTCAACATTTTGTTTCTTAGCGACTCATATAGACATTGGGTTCTATCTAATAATAAGGATTCTGGTTGCACGGTAAACCTACTCCTTATAATGACAAGAAAAAAGAACTTAAAATCAATTGTTTAATCATCTTTATTAATCTATTACTTTATTAATCATGACAACATGGAAAAATTGGAGGGGTCCTATTTTCGACGTTTTTAAACACATGCAGTTCCCCCGGTAGGGTTAAAAATATGCCGTTTCGGAATTTGAAAGACGATGAAATTCTCTAAAAGATTTATTTCGATCATTTTTTCAAAAAAACCATTTCCAAAAAGTTATTGCAAAAGAATTTTGTTTTTGAAATTGCCAAATTTCTATAAATCCAAGAAAAATGGGGTTTTTACCATACGATTCGCGTTTACTTGAATAAAAATGTAAAAATACTAGAAATTTGGACAAATCTATAGATTTTTTGAAAAAAAAAAAATGAAAATTTCAGCCATGAAAATGTATGCCAAATTGGGGAATCTCCAATGTTCTCCAACCTGAACTGAGTGCGGGCCTCAGGGTTGATGTCACATGAGAGATAAAGAAATAAACCAGTCAATACGCATATTTTCATTTTGATAAAATGAAGAGAAGTGGGTAAAAATGGTTCCAAAAATAGACCACCATAAATATTATGGTCCAAATGGACCCACATTTAAACGTACATGGAAAGCTTGATGACGTTATTATTTCCATTGTCTGAAAGGACATCCATTTCTTTATTTAGAAAAAAATTACAAATCTTCAATATTAATAAAAAAAAAAGATTTGTATGATTTTGATGGGCATTTTTAGACATTTCAATTCATAACTTTTGAACGAGTCAAGATATCATAGTGAAATTTAGGTATATTTTGGAAGACTTCGTTTAGCCCTATTTTTAAGAAAATTTACGTTTTGCTCATATTTATTGAAATTAAACATGGGAAAGATGGTTTCACACGTATTCTATAAGAGTAAAAATTGTTTAATTTTTAATTTTATTTTTTAATTTTAATTTTGCAATTCACAAAGGGCCCTCGGGGCCCTTTGTAAATTGCATGTACATGCCAAAACAAGCTTAAAATTGTCAAATTTTAGATGGGTGAAAATGAAAAAATCTATCGTTTTGTAGCAATTTGTAGGTAGAAATCGATTCTTTGAAGATTTTAAATTGTATTTATTGTAAAACTCTCCAAATTTATTGAAAATTCAATTTGTGATGATCATATTTCACTTACCATGTTTCATGAATTCGGGCAAAATTGACGTATTTTAATCCAAAATGGGTTATTTCACTTATATCTCGGACAGTGTCGAAATCATCTAATGAAAATAATTTAAAATGGAACAACAGCATTGTTATGGAACAGGTTCATTTTATCACATAAACATATTAAAATTTAATATATAATCATTAAGAGCACTTGGATTTGCATTAACGTATATAAATATATTTGCTAGCATTTTATAGGAATAAGACATCATTTTATTTCAAATATTAATTAAAAAATCTGTGCACCAGCAACAATGGACCATCAAATGCTAAAAAAAGTATTAAATTAGGAAATATATACTAAAGATAACTAAAAAAATGTGGGCGTAAATATACCGCGTTTGTAGTTCAACGATTTCAATATAAATATGAATACATCTTCAGGGTAAAAAATTGTGGAAAATATATTTAAAATGTATGTTCGTTATGAGGATAGTAATAAATCAAAGAACATACCATCTACAGTTAATATAGGTTGGAATTTTAGACAAGTATATATCTAAACAAAACGTTCCTGCCTTTGTTTACATTACAAGAAAAATAAACACTTTCACAAGCTAATACAGTTAATATTAAATGCATTGAAGCTTCAAAGGATTATTTTTAACATAGTAGACTATGGTTTATTAAATTTTAGGAAGTTTTCTTTAAAAATATACTGGTATGTTTTGCATTTTTCTAACAGATGGAATTTAAAAGGGCAGATATTAATTTCAAGCATTGGGCTAAATTGAAGCTCGACGAAACGTAAATAAATTGTGTGGGTTCTGTAGAGTGTTGACGGCGCGAGAATTAATCGCTTCAGTTTAGGATATAGTAGCTCAGCAAACAGTGCCTAACTAATGGGGATGAAGTTTGTTAATTTAAATTATAATACATTTTGAAAACATATGATTTATACTTATTCTATCTCACGTAAGGTGGAGCTCTGAATTTCTGATATTTGACAACATCCTTATTGATTATCAGTGACAATCAAACAATTATTTGTATTGTAATATATTTTCATTTCATTTCTACAAAGTTTTATTGTCACTGATATTTTCAACATAGTGGCACGTTTTTAGCTAATCGTCAATAAGTAGCGCATAACCTATAAAATACTAAAATAAAGCATAATTTGGGTTCTGCATGTGAGCTGGGATGGACATTTTACACCAAACTAAATCTGAGTGTGAAGTTAACATATTATAATTGTGAAATAATTTAATCATTTTGCATCATTTTGTTATTATTTAATCATTTTGCATGGTTTATTTATCGTACTAAATCAGTATAAAAGTATTCTATGAATAATTATCATATTGTCATCACTTGAATACACGTGAGGTAATTTAGCTTAACTTATTTATTTAAATGAGAATGTTATCATTAAAGGAATTCATTCAAGATAGTCATCTAAATAAGCTCATTAAATATTCAATTGCTAATCAATTTACATAATTTTAGAACAGAAACAACGTAAAAGGTTCAAGAAATTAATTAATATACAGAAATTGCTAGAAATGGTGTTCAGGTGACATTAATTCGTCAATTTGAAGCTATATTTACGTGTGCATTCCATTCTAAAATTACAGCTAAGAGCCGGAATTAAATTTTTTTGTACTAAATATGTATACATTACAGATGATTTTACTAATTGTTAAGATCTTGAATCTGTCATGTTTTCACATGGATTCATTCGACCGCGGAGAAACAACAACAAGAATTTTATAAAACAACGTAATAGTAAGCGCGAATTGTGCGAAACAATTCTTTAGTCACATTTTATTTAATATTGACTGCCTTATTAGAACTGAAAAAATTAAATTAGTACATATTATGGATAATATGTTTATCTGTATATTTACTTAGGTTACTCCAAAGGAAATTGTTGTATTTCACGGATGCGGGCACAAATATTGTGAACAAGCACAAATCTTTTTGTCATTTCGCAGTATTAAAAACAACCTATTTTCTGGCGAAAATTTTCGAATTGTTTGTGTTGAGCAGCTGACAACTTTGACAACTCACAGACAACGCACACAACCATATGTTTTGATGTTTTAACCATGGAGCGTTAATTGAGAAGAAATGCGAGAGTGCGCATTGCTGTGACGGTTATAAATATGAAGTCTATTAAAATTCATTATAGTGTTAAATTGAATAAACACATTTCATTGAAAATCAGTTCTTTTTAAGTTTATATTTGTATAATTTCTGCTTTTCACCGATTCTAATATTACCACGTTTAGTACAATTGTTTAAAAAATGTGACTATACTTTCAATTCCTTTGTGCCACCTTCAGACATAAA
>WYDF02105324.1:0-10522 GCA_009867245.2 Adranes taylori
TATATATATACATCTAGCTCCACACAAAGCGTAGGTTGTACACTTTTATCCATTCGGTATTACTCTGGTGATGGTTTAGTCAATTCATTTATTCAAAAGATTCCCTTTGAGCTACATTGACCAACATACAAATATTGCGGTCTAGGATTACACGATAGTGACACCACGGTTGGTGATAAACCTTCTAGTTGGTGGAATCATGAAAGCTCAACGAAAATTTGGTATGGGTATGAAATCGAAAAAGCGACTCCGTAAACGTAAAAAGATTGTGTCTTTGAGAAGTGGTGTAATAGTGAAATCCATAGATGCTTTAAAGAAACTTAAACATGTTCCGGATGTTGTAAGTGGAGTCAAGATTGCACTAGCTGCTGTGCGAATGGCTGTATAGAATGCTGGAGGTCGAAAGAATGTTCAAACGCCTCGTATCATACTTATCTCAAAGAGTGGAGGGACTTTATCTTCTTTGGTACCCCTATTTGCTGGTTTGTCTACTCTTAGTGCTCTATCTTCCGGAGAGTCGGCTATTGTAAATGCTGTTAAAAAGTCACAAAACGCTCAAAAGAAAATAGAGGAATTGAAGCGATATACTGAAACTATCGAAGCAATGTCCATCGGAAAGAAAGGTTCTTCATTGCACTTGAGACCCTACCGAACATGTCTAGGATTGTTGTTACGTCCGTATAATAAAAAAACTAATAAACTCACTACCTCGACGAGCTCTGACGGATAATGATATTCGAAAAGCAGAAAAACATATCAAGTTTTTTCGTGGTGTGTTTATGAGAGATTCCTTACCTACAAAACCGTGGGTTAATGAAAGTGTAATTATGAATTTGGATTCTATTCGAGGTCTGCGGACACATAGGTTTGCATATAGAAAGCGCGGAAGCTTTGTACACTATGTTGATTCATTTGGAAACCTTCGACCTCCAAAG
Organism: Adranes taylori; assembly: GCA_009867245.2. Taxonomy (NCBI): domain Eukaryota; kingdom Metazoa; phylum Arthropoda; class Insecta; order Coleoptera; family Staphylinidae; genus Adranes; species Adranes taylori. The sequence continues at coordinate 936 of WYDF02105324.1, forward strand.
GAACTCGAAAAGTACTTAAGAGGTAGTGAAATTAGATATAACCACGATTCATATCAGTCATACGATTCCTACAAGTGTAGACATTTGTGTTTACAATTTTTGTCCGAATGAAACAATGTTCTAGTATAATACGTGCTGTTGTAATGAAGGAGAAACATCAGTACTAAGTGCAAATTACTATCCGGTAATAGAATTGCATCCAAATTCAACTTATTGCCTAGGATAGGTTTCATACGTGGAATTTAATTCCAAATGTAGAAGAAGGTATAAACAACAAAGTTGTTTATGATAATGGAAATCAGGAGATAAATATTGGCACAGCTCCATATGAATTGCATATTAAAAGTCCTAGAAACGCTGGAAAACAAAAAGCAAACCTAGACAATGTAATTTCAATTAAAGCAAACAGTAATACTTTGCAGTCTGAGGTAAAATCTGTTTATGATATAGATGTTACAAATGGACAGAGTATCGAACGAATTTTAGGATTTTCAATAGTTCTGGAAGCTAATGTTTTGCATATTAATATTTTGCATAAACACTCGAACAATTCGCAATATAACCAATAAACACTCGAACAATTCGCTCCTTATAGTCGATAAAGACGGAAAGTTAGTAAATTTTCGTGGGGAAAAGATTGTGCGCCTGGAGCTAAAGAAAATTAATTAATTCATGGGATTGTGTTTTGATGGTAATAATCAGTGCGTAATTACAACACCTAGACAAAACCGTCCTGTAGCTTTAATAAGTGAGTCGAATAGAATTTGGTTAAAAAAACTTGGTTACAAAGTACTCCAGCATGGCAAACCAAAGTTTGAACATATTTCAAGGATTGCGATTTAATGACATAATCAAACAAGGAATCCATTCCTATCAAGCTTGGACTTCGAATTATAATTATAACGATGAGATTCAAATTCGTTATACATATGTATACTATTAGAGCATCTCCTAGGCTTTTTTTGAGATGTATAGAAAAAATATTGTATATGCACGGCAAGAATTAATTTTAATTCGAAGTAGAACATATTTGAAATTGTATCAGAGCTATACCACAAAAGTCTGCATGTTTGAATTGAAGCGAGTTGAATTGAGTATGCCTTATGTTGAACTAAATCAAGAAACACAGCTTAAACTTTTAGAATCAATTCAAAACAATACTCCAATAACGCTTCCTTATCAACAATGGCAAATTTTGAATGATGGACGTTTAACGACTCAAGATATTTGGACGGTTAAAAGTTCTATAGGATTCGAGAGACCTAGATATGTGATATTGGGCTTTCAGGAAAAAAGGAGAGATCGTGTCGAAATTTGCTACGAAATTTGATTATTGCAATATAAAAAATTTTAAGATTTATTTGAATGCTGAAAGTATTCCTTATGAAGATATGAATATACGAATGAAAAATAAAAATTATACTACAGTTTATGATATGTACAAGAAATTTCTATAATCATTACTTTCTTTACGTTTTTGATGTGTCTAAGAAAAATAAGAAATTGAAATCTTCCATTATCGATCTCAAGGTGGAACTTGAAGCAGACGAAGTTTTTAAACCAGAAACAATAGTGTTTTGCCTCATTTTATCTGATTATCCCGCTTCCTATACACCGCTGTCAAATAAAACTAGAAAATTAATATGAGCTCCATGTTTGTGGTTCTAGATATACAAGGATTCTTAGATCCAGAGTTTACCCCAAAGGAATTGGTGCTCTCTGACACTTAGTATGGCATAACACATTATATAGTTAAACCAAAACAACATTGGAATACATTCTCAAGAAATTTCTGACGACAAGCTGTATACTTGGAAAATCATTATCATCGACTTCGATATTCAGGTAGACATATAAATCTGACTGAATTTGAACAAAGAGAATTGCTTCAGTTGAATGGTTATTGTACAATTATTTTAAAAGGACATCAAAAATATAATTAAATAAAATGCCTTGTAGGAGAAAATGCAAATATTGTCAACTTGAAACAACTTCCCGACTGTCCAAAGCTGACTATAACGAATAAAACATGTTTATATCGTACTGATTTACAAAAACATTACATGTGTTTATTAAATAATCTCCAAGTACTGACTGAATATGTTCAAACCAAATTTGAATCGACAAAACTCTATATATAAAGCTTACGCTATGCTGTCATACAGTTAGTGTTGATTTGCAAGCAACTCTCGTGGGTACACGATTGAGTATGAATCATCTTGGAAATATTATTTGTTTTTTTTTTGAAAATTATATGGCGTCAATTTGTGGCTAATGTTCAAGAGAGTATACATGCACACTTTTCCGATCGTTTGGAATCCATCATAAAGAATATTTGTCCGATGGTTTATTAAAAGAACTTCCCTATGAACATATTGTAATATTTTGGAATCAGTTGCCATCTGTACTCAGAAGTAATGTAAGTTTCATTGAAAACGAATCCTGCTTCAAATATTATAACCTAGATTCATCAACTGACCATATTGACTGACCAGCTCCTCGTCAAGAAGATTGTTTAAAGTGTCAAAAAATTCCAAGTGTTTTTTGTTTCTAAAACCGGAACTGCCTAATTTTTGTGTGTGGAATAAACAACAAAAGTTCCAACATATGGAACGTGCAGACCTAAAAAAACTGTATCTTTTATGCTACAATACAAACATTCCCATTAAAATTGATGAACAAACTGTCTAATACAGAAAATCAGCAGAAGAGTGGATAAATCTCGCTAGGAACGGACACCGTTTTAGTATGAGAATTCAACGCGTTGCCAAATTATTGGATCCAGTATTTAGTTGTAAAGAAAATACTTTTGCGCAAGATAAACATAAATAATAAGCAGATAATAGAATTTACTTTAAAATTGTTAAAGTATTGTAAAGAATACTTAATTAATTAATTTCTCTTTAGATTTTAAATCCTATGAATTATATATTTTTTATACCATTCAATAAAGTTGTTTTACTAGAAAGTTGTTTATTTCTAGTATATTAAGAAAATACCGGCTAATTCCCTTTAAAATGATACCTAGCTTAGACTCAAATGTATTCACATATCGAAGCATCTCAAAAATTCAAAATGAAATTTCACATAAATAATAACAAAATAAAAATAATAAATGTCAACGTTCAGTTGAAATCTGATTATCAAAATGTATTATAATCAGATTTCATATGTATTATCAAAATTCGAATAATAAATAAGACTCTTACCTTAAATAAAATTCTTAATATATCCAAATAAAACCAAAATAAAACTTAAAATAAAATACTGATAAAACTTTATCAAATGAATTTCACAATTACACTTTATATATTATATAGTTGCTTAAACCCCACTTTTCACCCTCTACGTTCAGCGATTCCCACACACAGAAAACTAGATTACAATCAAGGCTACAGAACGGGCATACACTAAAATTACTTGTTTTAAAATAAACTTCGTCATTCCATATTATTGTTTATATGCAAGCAACCACACACTATATAACTACTTTTTCTCAAGTAGATATGATTTTAATAATATTTAACGATATTTAATTAAACATATAATAAACGATTTGATATATTCCAGATCTGTGTGTAACAGATGTATTGAATTAAGGTAATGTATCACGGTGCGGAGGTCAAACGTGTGTATCAAAATTAAATATAATATACCATTCCCTCTTCACATACATTTTCTTGTTTTTATAACTCGAAATAATCTTGTTTTCGAAATATCAATTTACATAAAATGCTTTTAAGCCATAATTGAATGGACTTGTGTCATTAAATGTTGCAAAAACATACAAAATTAAAAATTTGCTTATTGGAAATTTACATAAGATGCATATAAAAAAATGAAATTGGCTCTGCTTTAAAATATTTTATTACCTATAAATGCATGATCTTATTTTTACTTGTTTATGTGATTTCTTTTTATATTCTTCTTTTGTTAATTGGTTCGCTGCAAGGTTCATGTATCATGTCTTCTTTCGTTTTATATATTATTCAAGTTGCATATAACAATTTATATGTGTTTTGAATATACCGGGTGATTCAAATTTAATATATTTAGAAATTGAATATATCAAAATGTCTATTACTTTATTCTTCGTCCGGTATATTTTTATAAGCGATTGGTACAACTAGCACTCTCTCTTGCTCCGTGCAAGTACTGACGTCGCTTCACAACATTACCCACATACAGAGTTCTACGTTTTCCGCTACGCACACACAGAGTTCTACATGCCGCCATCTTGCGAATGTGGCGCCCTATAGTCCATTCCTCAGGAACTGTGTCATTCAAGGAACAAAAAACTATTATTGATGCATGCGTTGATGCCAATTATGAGTACATTTGGTGGGAAGTTGGTGCTAATGGAAGAATTTCAGGCGGGGGAATCATACAAAACACCGATTTCTATAAGAAATCGGCAAATAAAGAACTATACATTCCTGTAGAAGAATCTGATAATGGTACCTAATATGAGTTGCCATATGTGTTTATGGCTGATGAGGCATTTTCTCTAAGAGCTGATTTGATTAAGCCATACTTCAAAAATATTTAAAGCTTGAAAGAAAAGTTTTCAACTATCGTCTATCCAGGGCTAGAATGAGAGTGTAGAATGTCTTTGGAAGTATGGCTACTAGGTTCAGATTTTTTTTAAATTTATAAACATTAATTTAAATTGTACTAATATTTTAATTAGATTGAACATTTGAATGATAAGTAATCTGTTAATGTTGTGTGATTTTTTACTTCATACTTACTTCCACTTTATCAAGTCTTAAAGGCCAATCGTCGAGGATAGAGTTGACTGACTGGTTTCTTCTTGGTATGTCCTGGTCTTCTTGGAATAACATTTGATCAAAATACCATAATTTTGGTACGTAGTCTTAATCTGTTCCTGCTCTTTATTTCTGCGAGTTTCATCTATTAATAAAACATGATTCTTAAATATATGAGAGTAGCACGAAAATGAAGCTACTTTTCAAATCCTTACCTTGTTTAGCTCCTTCTTGAAACACCTCCTCATTGCATTTATTTTCTTTTGTATCGTTTTATTAGCTGCAGCATCTTATGCTTTAAACAATGCAACTATTTTCTTTAATGCCAAGTTATTTTTTATTTTGTCAGGTAATCATTATTAGGGAAGCTGTGCTTAAGAAGCACATGTTTACAATTCGCACACTTTGTTATAGCCACTAGTAGATGCTACAGCTTGGTACATTTGAGCTAAAAGCTTTGCTTTAGTCCAGGTGACAGGCTACAGAAAGTGTTATACATGCGGAGAGCGTTTTGGTTGCAGTACCTACAGTTTTTTTAAAGTTTTTTCAATGTTTGAAACATTTTGAATGTGTTACTTTAAGTAATTTCAGAATTACATGTGAATGCTGCTTTTAAGTTTATTGCAATAAAATCATATCTAAATTATGTAGCTTACGGGTAGACTGTTAGTTACGGGTAGACTGTTTTCTAACGTCATTGTTTTCGCTGCAATAGCTGCCATATTTTTCTACTTAAGTGTTCCTAATATCGCCCCTATCTGTTGTCCCAATAACTCATCGTGCGATATGACGCACAGTAGTTTTATTCTTTTTTCAACCTTTACGGCACATTTACATAGAAAATAAATACTCTGAGAAGAACTGGTTTTATTCTGAACTTACAGGTATATATTTATTTATTGTAAACTAAAATTTCTCTTTCAATACCAAATTTTTTACAGATGCCGCAAAAAAGAACGTAAGCAATGGTTAACCAAAAATATGAAGAAGACAATATTGGTAGTAAGAGCAAACGAAATGGGATTGTAGAGAGCTTCCATTTCGTTGTCCCAAAATCCACAATTAACGTTAATTAAACAGTTATGACGAAGACATTGATAATTTGGTCAGCACAAAACTTAATTTAGAATTAGAAGAACTTGTTAAATATTATTTAGTAGTAGAATTTCGATTTTATGAATTACCTGCTAATGACCTTAAAATAATGGCTTTTCAGTTGGCTAAATAATTGGAATTTTTCATCCCTTTGACAAGAAATGAAGCTGCTCATTGGAAGTGGTTGCATTTGTTTGTGCAGACAACCACAGCTTAGTTTAAGGAAACCTCAGGCTACTTTTATACAAAGAGTTAAAAACTTTCACAAGAGAAAATGTCAAGGAATTTTTTGATATTTATGAGCCTCTGCTAGCAAAATTACGAATTCTCCTAGACGACTGCACAAAACAGATAAAACAGGTCTTACTGTGTTCAACATAAAGTCAGAAAGGTAATATCACTGAGAGGTAAACGTCAAGTTGGAGCAAGTAATGTAAAACCACGGCTATCATGAAACACACACACGCGTTCTTCTGTGTAACACCTGCGGTGAGAAGTGTGCAACCAATGTGCAAATGTGGGGTAAAACTGGAAGCCATGTAGCTATACGAAAACTTAGTTGCCTAACATCACATAGTTTTAACATATTTATTCGCGATAGACGTCGTTACGCAATTGTTTTTGGAAATAATGCACACAAACATGTGGCACCCGTTTGCATACGTACATGTGACGGTCATATTAATAACAAATGTAAATATATACATATTTTTAAAGCTATCTTTAGTAATGCCCATAAAATATTTTTAAGCTACAAGCGTTTGCTCTGCATGCTGTCTCCAGTACTCTGCTGTTTTAATACTCCAATTGCAGCCCAATAAGATGGAATAGCATCAAACGAGTTAAATAATAAGCCGACTAAAGCAAAATATTAGATTTTTAAATATATCAGATTTTATAAATACCTTTTAATATACCAAAGTTTGACGAGTTTTCATTTTATACATTACCCCTCGAATAGAAAATATATGCAAATAATAAGTATTATCCAAACTGGGAGTAACATAAAAACCAAAATTAATATCTAATCCACTGTATGTGTTTTCCCACGAAAGTGGCTTGCAAAATATCTGGAACACACCAAATTGCGAAAAATACTTCTGTCTAAAGATACCGAGTGCGATGACGCGAAAGATGAGCCGAATCAATAATCTGTACAAATCATCTTCCCCTTCACCCAACCCCATACCTCTTTTATACAAACACCGCTAAAGATGAAACCAATTCGTTTGCAAACAGGCAGTAGCAGCTAAACACTTTTTAATATCCAACAGGAATGATTGAATTTTAACTCTTATAATATACCACAGATTCCTTTCAGAATAGTTTAATAAATACATTCTGAATCTGGTTTGTGATAAATAATATAGAGCTATTCCAGTTCACACAGAGTTGTTCAAAATGAGCACTAACAGTCAATCACTCTTAATTCTTCAATATTGCATTTGTCCATTTGTTAATTACCGTGCAACCAGTTCAAAATGGATTAATAACACATTTTAAAGCTAGCTGCACGAGAAATAATATTGAGCTTTTTCTAGTTCACACCATATTTTCAAAAAATGTTTTGAAACCTAATAATTCTAACCGTAAATAATATTTTTATTTAACTAAAAACGCCAAAAGATCTAATTCAGAATGATGTAATACGTATGCCATTATCTTTTAAAGCAACTTCCGTTACAGTGGTAACTTCTATCAGAATATGTACAAACGAATTTTTAATTTATTCGGATCTTAAAAAAATTGATTTAATTTTTACGTTTTTCTATAAAAATGGGGAAAATACGGTGTTAAGACCATATAAATACATAGAAAAGCTGATAGATGAAATATATGTACGGAGCGACATGCGCCAATCTTTAGTGCGTCTTGAGCAGGTGGAACAGGGCAAGATGCGCTAATTTTAGTGTGTTTTGGACAGATGATAGATGAAATAGAAGTATGGAGCGGAATGCGTTAATTTTTAACGCGTCTTGGGCAGACGGTAGATTAAACTAAATGTATGGAGCAACGCAACATAAATTCCACGTCTCCTTGCATAAATGGTATTATAAAACAAATGATTTTACAGTAGAAATATACATTAGCACATAATTATAATAACAATAAATTATAAATATTCTGTAATGACATAATGAAAAATATAAAACCATGTAGTGACATAAATATATTCACTGTAATCTGTACTTTTTGAAGTCGTAAGGTACGGAATCGTAATTTTCTAAAAACTTTCGTTTCATTGAGTTTAGTTTGTATATTGTCGATTCGTCTTTAGTTATAACTTAGAGATTTTCCAGTCTACGGATTTACCAAGCAGCAACAATTGTTGGGTCCTTATCTGGTTCATTTTAATTCAAAATCATGTCTCCGATTGTAGAAAATATTTTTATTCGATCAGAGACATTTGTAGAAGACATTTTTAGAAACCGTATAATTCAATTTTATTCCTTTGACTTTACACGGTACAAATTCTTTATTATTTTCTGGGCAGACCACTTTATATCCATAGTTTTTCGGTCCACCACCCACTAATTCTCTAATGTAACTTTCAGAACCATACGTTTCAAGTTCATCGGTCATATCCCCGATACATTTACTCGTTGGTGAATCTTCTTCACAATCCCGTTGCACATATAAGACGTGTCTGGGTAGTGACAGACGAGGCAACACATACATTAACAGTGGAAAGAACTTCAAAAGTTTGTAAATTCATAGCTGATAGATTCATAGCTGGCCGCTAGTGTCGTTCAATGAATAGGAATAATACTATTAACGTTCAAGACTGGGCTGAGATGTAGTTGGTATAGTTCTTGTAGTTGATTTATAATAGCTACTATTGGCTGATTTTCTCTCTATCCTAGATTGCCCCAAAACGCATTCAGAATGAGTTTAGCTAAACACCTGAGACCAGAATTAGTTACAACTTTAGTAGATTCCAATCGAACATTCTCTGAATTCTTAAAATCTTTAATGTATTGCCGGCGTGCGAAATTACTCGCATTTGGCCACCCAGACGCTTGTTGTTTGACTTTAACAAATTTATTCATCATTTCGGTAAACAATCCATCTATTCCATTTTCTTTATCGTAACGTATAACATCATACTTCCAGATCTCATATATTTCCAAAATTTTATATCCAAGCGACATTGCTTTGTTAACTTCATCAATCACCCACATAGAAAATAATGCACGCTCATCGTTGTTATGTATACAATTTTTATTTATCATTTCTATTTCACAAGTCCGGCAAAGAACAAATATAAGTTTATTATTCGTTTTTACTGGTAAGCCAGGATGGTACAGTATAATTGATTTTAGTTAATATTGGACAGATCTAATATTGGACAGATCACACAATAGACAAAACAGATGCAATTAACAGAGAAACAAATCAAACAATAGATAAAACAGAGAAACAGATCGTAAGTTGAAGTATAAAAATAAGGTTTTCTTGTCTTATTAAATTTCTGTAAAGCAAATGCTATAGCGACAAGCGATGTGATTTGTCACGCGACAAACGGACTTCTCATGGCGACGAAGATCATGCAAATATTGGTAATTATTCTCCTGCTTTTGCAGGAGGCAGTTTGCTTCCTTATTCTCCTTATTCTCATACTCTATATACTCATATATACTCTATATAATTGTGACTATGGAAATTTTATATAAGAGGAAGTGTGCTATATTGAATCGTAAGTTTTTTCGTTTGTTTGATTAT